>VMDO01028394.1:0-24002 GCA_007922755.1 Pedetes capensis
ATATATATAAATTATATATATCATATATATATTATATATATATTATATATATCATATATATATATAATATATATAATATATAATATATATTATATATAATATATATTATATATAATATAAATAATATATATAATATATATTATATATAATATATATTATATATATAATATAAATAATATATTATATATAATATATATTATATATATAATATATATAATATATAATATATATATAAATATATTATATATATATATATTTATATTTATATGTTATGCACATATCAGGCTGGCATTTAGCTTACTTGGTAGAGTGCCACTCCACACTCTCTGAGGACGTGGATTCAAGCCCTCGCACTGCAAAAATGGGAGAAGGGCATGGCAATCCCCTTTTGAAGCAATCCTGAAACAATTAGCCATTGAAAATCCTGTGAGGGTTGCTATGAGTTAGATTGGACTCAAAGCACCTAACAACAACATGCACATATCATATATATCATACACCCCCACACATACACAGAGAGGCAAGATATGCAAGTAGAAGGTGGACGGTTGAGAGGAAGGTAATGAGGGGCATGACAGAATAATGACAGAGTGTAACATTAAAGTGTTAGGTATGTGTGTGGACACTTAATTTTAGCAGGGCTAAATCTACGAGCAATGATGAAACCTTTCACCAGATTGGTGATTGATTTATTACACAATGATTACAGAGAAGTAATAGCTAAGAAACAGCAAGTAAGAGTTAAATTACCAGTCAATAGTGTTCCAACCAAAGATCTCACTAAGAAACCCTGGAGAAAGCTCCTCAGGGAGCCGACTGGGAAGGTGCAGAGACACACCCCTCTTGGCTTGTTGTTGTTAGGTGCCCTCAAGTCAGTATCTGACTCATAGCGACCCCATGTACAGCAGGTGAAACACTATTATCAGTGCTTCTCTGCTATTCATAGGGTTTTCAATGGCGGATTGTTTTTTGGGAGTGGGTTGCCGGGTCCTTCTCCCAAACTTACAGCACCTGATGCTCCTAGGTGGTCTCCTATCCAAATACTAACCGGGCCAGACTCTGCTTAGCTTCCGAGATCTGACAGGATTGGTTGCCACAGTGGTATGTTTGCAGGCCCCTCTCTCAGCTAAGATTCCCTTAGTTTACAGAAGCAATAAGTGAAAGTTAACATCACCAGTGACAGTGCTACACCTGAAGATTATGCTGAGAAATACTGAAGACAGCTCCACAGGGAGTCAACTGGGAAAGCTCCAACTGGGATTCCATTAGTTTCTGTTTAGAAAATTCCTTTTATACAGTAAAGAACAAAAGTGGAACATGTCCAAGAAAGTTTGTGCATGCCCAACTTAGCAAACGTGACTCTCTTGGGTGCTCCTGCATTAACTGGCTAAGAACCAAGAGGAACTTTTCCCAAGGCATAAATATCGTTATCAGTGCCCTTCTCTCGGGAGAGTAGCACATTCTTCTGAGGAACTGCACACATACTTGTCATTTCTATATTAGGTCACTGTTTGGTAATGGACAGAGAAGAGTCACTTAGAAAAGGTTTAACCCTTCAGATACATGAAGATGAACAATGGACAATGATGTGCATGTAAAGATATGTCACAATGAAACCCATTAATTGTAGACTGAAAATGTACTAAAAATAAATATTATGAATATGTAGGCACTCAATTTCTTTTCAAACTTCATTTTTCATTACCCAGTATCTAAAATGTGTCTCAGAGTTCATGTGTTTGGTCCCCAGATGGTGAGGCTGTCTGTGGAGGTGACACCTAACTTTGTGGAAGTAGGTTATGAGGTCAAGGTCTTTGGAAGTTTTATGCTCGCCACCAGTTCTGGTAGCACTCTGCTCCTGAACTGCCATGACATGAAGTTTTTTGACACAAGTTCTGTTGCCTTCCCCACCATCATGTCTTCTCTACCTCTTCTTGTTGTTGTTGGGTGCCGTGGAGTCAAGTCCTACTCAGAGTGACCCTCTGTACAACAGAACGAAACACTCTCCCGCACTGTGCCATGTCTGGCACTATTGTCAATGCTTCTCTGCTATTCATAGGGTTTTCAATGGTGGACTCTTTCAGGAGTGGATTGCTAGGTCCTTCTCTCAAACCTGCATCACTTGATATTCCCATTCAGACTCCCATCCAAGGACTAACCAGGCTGACCCTGCTTAGCTTCCAAGATCAGGCAGGATTGGGTGCCATGGTGCTTTTGCTCTACCTCTATGGACTGAAATCCTCTAATGTGAGCACAGATAAATCATTCTGCCCATAAATTTCTTTCTGTCTGGTATCTTGTAACAGCAATGTATAAGCTGATTAACACACTTCTTTAGAGGTACTCAAACAGATTGTGTGGTCAAGATATACACAAATCTTGGATGAATCTAATAAAATTTCCTGAAATGAAAATGTTAGAAAAATATAAAATCAAGACCTACTGCTATTGTTTTATCTTTCAGTATTTACCTGGAAAGCAGAAATTCCTAAAGATGTATTAAAGTAACTTGTGGAATATTAGATGGAAAATAAAACAAGTTATAACTGTAGGGAACAATGAACCCAAATATTAAATAATCTTTATTCTAGATTATTCCATGAATTGCAAAATGTTCCCTAAAGATCATATGCCTGTGCATATTCTCATTTTATATAAAAGGAAATTGAAATCTAAACTCCAAGGATAACTCAAAAGAAGTTGAGCATATGAGTTTGACTTAATGAAGACCCAAATTTTTCCAACTTGGAAGCGATAAAAACTAGATCAGAACTGCCATCCATGAATAGTTATGTGCTTTACTATCGGTCAAAGTCATGGTTCCAGAAAGCACATTTGACAAAAGTGAAATTGATAGCCATATTGATTTCATTATATGACATTTTTTCAAAACCTTATAAAAACGATACATCTTGAAATTATGTGTAGGAGTAGTCTTGAACATATATTTTTAAAATCATTCATAACTGTATTCAACACAATTCTTGACACCTTGTAGTCCCAAGAGTATAGGAACTGGAGCTATAAAGGAAAAGGAGGTGACACAGTTAGTGCCCTCAGAGTTTTGGGGGTAATGGAAAAGACTGATGTTAAACATGTAACCCAAAGGAGGATGATATCCATTATGATCATGTATTATATAAACATACATAATAAGCCAATTTAGACAGTTATAGATTTCCTATAAGAAGTAGTATTTAATCTTGGTTGTGAATCATAAATATTTGTTAATTAGAAATCAAAAAGAAATGACAGAGTGTGGTTGAGGACATTGAGTTCAGTGAAATCTTAATGTGTACAAGTGTCACATGCATTTGCTACAATATAAAAATATGGTTAACACTTGACCTACTGTATTTACTGAATTGTTGAACTTCTGAAAGTCAATCAGAATTGGTCCTTTAACATAATTGTTTTCAAAGCTTAAGGGGAATTGTTGCCATTTCCACATATCAATGATTTTGAGAAAGTGCTTCATGTTCAAATGAAAATCTATCCAACTACATAGTAAATCACATTTGACAGGAAAATACATTACATAAGTAAATGAAAAGAATTATATACCCTTAAATGAGACTATAAACTGGGATTTAGCTCAGCTGGTAGAGTGCCGCTCTGCAGTCTCTGAGTTCCCAAGTTTGACTCCTAGCACCACAAAAATGGGAGAAGGATGTGGCAACCCACTCCTGAGGCAATCCCAAAACAACTAGCCATTAAAACCCTATAAGCGTCACTATGAGTTGGACACGACTCAATGGCACCTAACAACAACAACAACAACAAATGACACTATGAGTTTTTTTTAATATGTAGATTCTTAAATGTTTAGATTAAAAAATAATTACAGGCTAAAATACAAGTAAAGGCACAGTAACAATGAATATCTCTCTACTTATATAAAGATGTTCTAAATGTATAGATGAGATATAATTTTATAATAGCATGAAACATCAACAACCTACTAACAGTACATAGAAATTCTGGATAAGATATAATGAAACCAAACTAATTGTGACATTGTCCCTCTGAAAAGAGAAGGAAGGAAGGAAGGAAGGGAGTAAGAAAGGATAATTGGGATGGAGGGAGGGAAGAAAGAAAAATAAGAAAGATCTCAAGATATCAACAACAAAGAAATTTTCCATGTCATAAGAAGTTGCTAATGCTCTGGCTCCACCATGGAAAAGTGCGGGGCAGAACCCATTAAAAATGAGCTGATAATGAAAATAACAAACAGAAATGTGATCCACCAAGAAGTATAATTACTAGAGTCAAGAAGTAGGGCATTTAGCATCTCAGGATCTGCGTATATACCTTATTCTAAGCTGACTCAATCAATATTCTTAAATTTCCAAAGGAAATTATATATCACTAGGACAAATGGAAATTCCATCATTTGGCATATAGATAAAAAATCTCTGTAAAAATACACAGTGATCACCAAATATTATTTTAAAATAATTTAGTAAATATATTTTAGTATATACATTTTAACAATTATCATCAAATAAATTCTTAGATGTGAAGAATGTGACTGTGTGGATCACTTGGCATGCTGCCTTCACTTAAAAAACATTATGAAGCAGACCTGGGAATGTGGCTCAGTGGCACAGCACTTGCCTACCATGCCCTAGATTTGATCCCCAAGACTGAAAAAGAGGAGGAAAAAAGAGATGAAGCAGTAATTGACAAGCTAGCCAATTCCATTTTCTAAGTTTGTCTTAACCAATGCCGATACCTTAATGTATGTGGGACTGACTATTATGAATGACTTCTTAACCAAAATAATATGATATCAATCCATAATATTTTCTTACAAAATCTGTTTGAAACATGGTAGAATCTAATTTTTTTGTGAACATGTCAAGTTTTAGGAGAATATTTTTAGATAGGGAAAAGTATATTTTGTCTATTCCCTCCTGTCATACAGATTGACAAAGAATATCCAAAGGTGTTATATAGTACCCTACAATATGAATATTCATGCTTTCAGCAATTGAATTAATTAATAACACTCTTGTGAAAGGATCAAATCAACCAAGTTCTCCATGAATTGTGCATGAAAAATATGGCTCAAGTTTTTCCATTTGCTTCTGCCTTTCTAAGAAAAACTGATTTAAGCTTGCCTTGAGCCAGGCATGGTGGTGCACGCCTGTAATCCCAGAGACTCAGGAGGCAGAGGCAGGAGGATAACACGTTTGAAACCAAGCACAGCCTACGAAATTTAGCGAGACTATCTGAAAATAAAAGGAAGAAAATGGGCTGGTGGTTTGGCTCAGTGGTAAAGCAGTTGCAAAGCATGTGTGAGCCCCTGGGTTCAAACCACCAGTACCCCCCCACCACACACATACACTCACACACACACACAAAGCTTGCTTTGTTCAGGTGAATTTTTGTTTTTCAAATGAGCAAAAATACCAGCAGTATGTGACAATTTGAAAATGTAATTCCACAGGGAATATATCAGAATTATTTAAAAAAAAACAATTAGGACTGTTCTGTGAGAAAGCCAATTAACTGCCTTATGAAACAGTAGTGCTTGTACTCACACCAATCACACAGCCAAAGTGAGGCAAAGCCATGGATTCAGTGCTTTGTTCTTAATAACGTTAAAAGTTTAATTAAGTAGTCTTAATTCATTCTTTTCTTAGGCATCCCTGTGATGCAAAAGTGAAGATGTGTTAGAAATGTTAGTGCAAGTAGTAATTTGTGAATAAGTCCATCTATCTGAGGAATGATGATTTTGCATATTATAGTCTTAAGTTTGAGCTCTCTTGAAAGCAGAGGCTGAAATGAAAATCTGAAATCAAATAGTTTATTGGGCAGGTTCAGGAACTGGTATAGGGTTATAAGAAAGTGATACAGGGAAAAGAATAAACAAAGTGTGAAATCAAGCCTCAACTACATAGTCTCTGTAGGAAAGAGACTGTAGGAATGCTGTAGGAAAACTCTTAAGTGTGGTGCAAAAACAGCTTCTAGAATTATTGCACCAGAAGGCCAGGGGAACTAAGGAGGTACACATGGGTTTCCAAGACCCATTGATTGAGACCTCCTCTCAGAATGTGATAAGATGCTGATGGTTTGTTCCTACAATGCAATCATGACTGAACAGCTTTCCATGGATCTGCACAATGCCTTAGGCTTAACTATGTATTTATTGGTATTTGGAAACACCAAAGGAGGAAGGTCTGAGGAATGTGGGTGGGACACTGACAGCAAATGCTGCAACTGAAAAGTGATTCAGGTAATTAAACAATACATTTTTATGACTAACAGTTACTTAAATCCAAAGAAAGCGGGCTGGGGTCTAGCTCAGTTGGTAGAGTGCTGCTCTGCAGTCTCAGAGGTCCTGGATTTGATGCCCAACACCATCAAAATGGGACAAGGATGTGGCACTCCACTCCCGAGGCAATCTCGTGAAACAGCCATTGAAAACCCTATAAGGGTAGCTGTGAGTTGGACACAACTGGACGGCACCTAACAACAACAACAAATCCAAAAATAAAATTGTTTTTGTTGTTGTTCGGTGCCGTTGAATTGGTATCCGACTCATAGTGACCCTCTGTACAACAGGGGAAACACTATTGTCAGTGCTTCTCTGCTGTTCATAGGGTTTTCAATGGCAGATTGATTTTTGGGAGGGGGTTGCCAAGTCCTTCTCCTAAGCCTACAGCTTCTGGTGTTCCCAGGCGTTCTCCCATCCAGGTACTAACCAGGCCCGACCCTGCTTAGCTTCTGAGATCTGACGGGATCGGATGCCACAGGGCTACAGCTGCAGGCAAATAAATAAATAAATAAATAAAATAGGATATATGAAATATCAGTGAGCAGTTACTTATATATTACTTAACTGTTTAGCAGTATCTTGACATAGTATATAGTGTTGCAAAGAATATTATGATATACATTGAAATTCTGTGTATTGGAATTTATAATAGTAACCTGTCCTGTGCCGTTTATCCACACTCCTTGATTCATATGAGGTTGATTTGGTCTACTAGGAACCAAGATCCCAACTGAAAGAGATGTACAATATGGTGTCTAATATAACTGTCTAATATAACACTCACTGTCTAATATAACAAGTTGCCAGTCCTGACACATGATTGATATACAATTGGGTGGATCAGCAACTGATATCATCCAGGACTCATGAAATTTGTAGCTTCTTTAGCAGGCAGTTTGCTCTTGGACCAGATACAATCTTAATTACAAGTGAGGTTTTGTGGTTCCAAAACTCATGACTGGAACAACTGTGCCCACTAGATGAAACATTTATTCTTTTGCAAGTATCTCTTTTTAAAATCAAAATTCTTATTCATGATCACCCATCAAATCAGCCTTCTCTATGTTTTATGTAATTTTTATGGAGATTCAGTTCACGTATAATTCCCCATTTAAAAGTGTATGGTTAAAGACTTTTTAGTCTATTCATAAGGTTTTGCAGCCATCTAATTCCAAACAAACTTTATATTCATTCTCATTCACTTCCAGTCTCTCCACTCCTTTCCTCCACTAACTACAAATCCATTTTCTGTCTTTATATTAGTTTGCTTCTTGTAGACATTTCATATAGATGGAATCATACAATATGTGGCCCTTGGTTTCTTCCTTCTTTTACTTAGCAAAATGTTTTCAAGGGTTATTTAGGTTGTAGTACGAGTAGATACTTCATTCCTGCTTTAGATGAGTAAAATGCTATTATATTTGCAGCAGTAGTAGTAAGAGGAAGCAAGGGAGGAGAATTAGTAGTAATAATGGATTAGCAGCAATAGCAATTGATATCATATCTTATTAATTCAGTCATTTATTAATGAGCATTTGAGTTGTTTGCATCTTTTGTCTATGGTGAATAATGCTGCTATGAACATTTTTGTAAAAGTATGTGTATGAAACATGTTTTTAGTTTTCTTAGATATATATAACCAGAATTCTAATTTCTTGGTCATATGGTAACTTCATGTTTAACTTTTTGTGGAACTGCCAAGCAATCTTCTATGCTGGGCCACCATTGTAAATTCATACCAGCAATGTGTAACTATTCAGTTTTCTCCACATCATTACCCACATTTGTTATTGCCTATTTTTTTTTCATTATAACTACTCCAGTGAATATGAAGTGGTATGGCATTGTGGTTTGATGTGTTTTTCTCTAATAACTGAAATGTTAAACATTGTTTCATGTATTTATTGACCATTTTCATATCTTCAGTGAAATTTCTGTAAGTTCTTTGGTAATGTTTTAATCGCATTATCATTTTATTATTGAATTAGAAATGTTATTTATATGTTCTAAGTACTAGACACTTTCCAATATATGGTTTGTAAATATTTTCTCCTAATGAAGTGTTATATTTTAACTTTCTTAAAAATTTGACTGGAACCATAAAAGTTTTTGATTTGGACAAAATCCTGCTGATTTATTTTTGTTGTTGTTCCTGCTTCATTAGTTGCATCTAAGAACTCATTGATGAATCCAGTGTCAAGAAGTTTTAGCCTTATTTTTTTCTAAAAGCCTAATACTTTTAATTCCTACATTTTTCTCCATTTTGTGTTCATTTTTGTATATGGCATAAATTATGGTTTTAATATCACTCTTTCTTATACATACACAATTGTTCCAGCACAATTTCTTAACAAGACATTCTTTCCACAACAAATGGTCTTAGCATCCTTGTAGAGAATTGACCAAAAATGTACAACTTTATTTCTAGACTCTCAGTTTGATTACCTTGATCCTTGTGGATGTCTGTCCTTTTGCTAATATCACACTTTCTTAATTTTCTAGCACATTTTAAAATCATAAAGTGTAAGCTTACCAAATCTGTTGCTCTTTCAAAATTGTTTTGACTATCTTGGGTATTTGAATTTTCATATGCAGTTTATGACTATCTTGCTGATTTCATTAAAAAAAAAAAAAAGACAGATGAATTTTCCCTTCCAGTGCTGGGGCCTGAGTGCAGGTCTTTGGTACATATTTTGCAACTACTCTACCACTGAGCTGAACCTCTGGCCCATTTTTCTTTTTAAATCTTGAGACAAGGTCTTACTAATTACACAAACTGCCTCTGTCTGGCCTTGAACTTGTAATCCTCTTGCCTCCATGTCCCCAGTTGCTGGAGTTATGAGCATGTGCTACCGTGTCCAGCACAGCTGAAATTTTAATAGGAATTTTATTGCATCTGTAGATCAATGCAGGGAGTATTACCACCTTAACAATATTAAATCCTATAATCCATGAACAGAGAGTGACTTTCCACTTATTTAAGATTTACTTAATTTCAAGCACCAGAATTTTGTAGTTTTTGCTATAGCCATCATGCATTTATTTTGATAAGCTGATTTTTATGTATTTTATACTGTTGTAAGTATATTTCCTTTTAACTTCTTGTTCAAGTTATAATTCATTGCTCAATTGTATATAGTGATCTTATTTGCAGAAACTTTCTAAACTCAATGATTAATTCTAGTAATTTGATTTTATGGGATTGGTTAAAAGATCTACATATGAGACTTTTATCATGTGTAGATGAAGGTGATTTTAATCATTCCTTTCCTATTTGGTTTTTATTTCTTGTTCTTTACATTTAGTCCTGGATAGAACCATCAGTACATGTTGGAGAGAAATAATAACAATAGACTTTGTCATCTTCCTGATTTTAGAGGAAGAACTGTCATTCATCCATGATTAAGAAAAACATTAGATGTAAATATCTGTAGATACGTTTTGTCAGGTTGAGGTTTATCTTGGTAAATATCTACATATACTTGAAAAGAATGTGTATTCCTCAGTTTTTAGGTAGTAGGTAGCCTATATGCCTGTAAAATAGAATTAGTTTACCATGTTGTTCAAGAATGATTCTGCTTCCTGGTTGATTTTTGGTTTAGATATTCTGTACATTATGAAACATTGGGTTTTGAAGTCTCTAATTTTTATCATAGAACTATTTCTTCTTTTTATCCTGATAGTGTTTGGTTCATATATTTTGAAACTGCTTTGTTCAATTATGATATGTTTATCATTATTACTGTATCTTCTTGGTGATTATACCCACTTACCAGTAGGTAATGTTCTTCATATTCTTTTATTTAAACTATTTTTGACTTTAGAAGTCAACATTGTATGATATTATTGTAGCTCCTATAGCTTTTTAGGTACTATTTTAATGAGTAATCTTTCCTATTCTTTTATATTTACTCTAGTTATCACTGTAGATCTTAAGCTATTGTCTCATAGACAGTATATAGTTAGGTCATATTTTTATCCACACTTAAAGTCAGTATCTTTTGGTTGGGGAGTTTCATCTATTTATATTTAAAATCTTTTTGAATCCTGTAATTTATTTCTTAGAGGAAATAAAAAGTGAAATTACAGCCCCAAGGTAAAAATAATACTGACTTTTTATTTGCCTCTGTACTTACTCCAACCAGAGATCATTAATTTTTCTTATGACTTTTAGTTACTGTCTAGTGTCCTTTCATTTAGCATTAGTTGTAGGACAGGTATGGTAATGTATGCTCTCAGATCTTGTTAACCTGGGAATGTTTTAATTTGTCCCTTACTTTTGAAGGACATTTCTGCTGGTTATGGAATTCCTGGTTGACACTTCTCTCCACCCTCTGGCACTTGTAATATAACAACCAAATCTCTCCTCGCCTCCATGACTTTGATTTTAAAATGAGCTCTTAATTTTATGGAAAATCCTTTGTATGTCATGAGCATACTTCTCTTAGTGCTTTAAATATTCTCTTGGTCTGAGTTTCTTTGAGTATATGTTCACTATTGATCTATAAGTTTGCGTCTTGCTTTGTAGAGTCATGTCTTTCATTTAGTTTGTCTTTCATTCTGCTTGGATTCCAATCTTTATGTTCACAGACAAAATCTTAGAGCTACTATTTTACTGATATCATTCATTTATCTATGGTGTTTATCCAATAATGCATCCTAGTAGAAACCCTAATTTATCAGAAATCAGAGAAATCCTAATTTATCTTATAAAAGTTGGGATAAGGCCCTCCACTCCAAAGCCAATTGTTTTGAACAGTGGAGACTACCTATTTGACTTAGTTTTGTGTTTAGGAAATTTTGTACAGTAAAGGAAACAATTTAGAAAACTTGAGTAAACCTGTGGCTAGGACTTAACTCAATTGGTAGAGTGCTGCTCTACACTTTCTAAGGCCCCAGGTTTGAACCCCAACACTGCAAAAATGGGAGAAGGCCATGGCAGTACACTCTTGTTGTTGTTGTTGTTGTTGTTGTTGTTGTTAGTTGCCATCGAGTCGGTATCCGACTCATAGCGACCCTCATAGGGTTTTCAATGGCAGACTGTTTCGGGATTGCCTTGGGAGTGGATTGCCAGGTCCTTCTCCCATTTTTGCAGTGCTGGGAATTGAACTCGGGACCTCAGAGACTGCAGTGCAGCACTCTACCCACTGAGCTAAATCCCAGCCCAGTGCACTCTTGAAGCAGCTCAAAAACAATCAACAATTAAAAACCCAGTGAGGGTCACTGTAGGTTGGATCCAACTTAATGGCACCTAACAACAACAACTGGTAAGATAATTTTGTATTGTTTTTTCACACACAAAAAATATTTGATTAAGAAAGATAAAACTAAACGCAAGTACTCTTATCCCTCAGGGAGTTTTTGAAAGTAAATTTGAGATGTTTTCTCACTTGAGCAAACAGCTTGCTTATCAAATAGCAATTTACTTACCAAGGAGTGTTTTGTTGTTGTTAGGTGCCATCTACTCAGGTCTGACTCATAGAGACCATATATACAACAGAATGAAACACTCCCAAGTTTTTTTCCAGGCAGGTGATCTTTTTTGTGTTTATGCACCTTGTTGCAGACACTGTGTCAATCCATGTAGTTGAGGGTCTTTCTTTTTTTCCATCACCCACCATACTCCCAAACATCATGTCCTTCTTCAGGGATTGGTCCCTCCTGACTACATGTCCAATACATGTCAGACATAGTCTAGATATCCTAGCTTCCAAGGAGAACTCTAGTTGCACTTCTTCTAGGACAGATCTGTTGGTTATTTTTGTAGTCCATGGTATATTCAATATTTGTCTCCAACACCATAATTCAAAAGCATCAATTCTTCTCCTGTCTCTCTTATTCAGTGTCCAGCTTTCATAATCATATGATGTGACTGAAAATACCATGGCATGAATCTGGCATTCCTATGTCTTCAATGTGACATCTTTACTTTTCAGCACTTTAAAGAGGTCTTTACAACAGATTTACCAGGGCATTGTGTCTCTTGCTTTCTTCACTGCTGCTTCTGTGGATGTTGATTATAGAAACAAGTATAGCAAAATCTTGGATAACCTCAATCTTTTCTCCATTTGTCATGAATCTGCTTACTGACCAAGGTGTAAGGATTATTTTTGCTGATATTGAGGTGCAATACATATTGAAAGCTATGTTCTTTGATCTGCATCAGTAAATGTTTCAAATCCTCTTCATTTTCAGCAAGCAGATTTGTGTCATCTGCAGGTTGTTCATGAGTCTTCCTCCAATCAAGATGCTGTGTTCTTCATAAAATCTGGGTTCTCAGGTTACCTGCTTAGCATAGAGATTAAGCAGGTGCAGTGAAAGGTTACATCCCTGATGCATACCTTTTTAAATTTTAACTGGGTTGTTGTTCTGGCCTGCTACATATGCAGATTCCTCATGAGTATAATTAAGTGCTGTGGTATTCCCATTCTTCACAGTGCTGTCCGTAATATATTGTGATCCACACAGTCAAATACCTTTAGTCATAGTCAATAAAACATAGATAGACATCTTTCTGCTTTTCTGTGCTTTTGGCTAATATCCCTCTGACATCAGCAATGTCCCTAGTTTCAAGTCCTCTTCTGAATACGGCTTGATTATCTAGCAGTTCCCTGTCAATATACTGCTGAAGTTGCTTTTGAGTGTTCTTTAGTAAAATTTTACTTGCATGTGATATTAATGAATATTGTTGTCATTGTTGTTGTTAGGTGTCATCAAGTTGGGCCTGACTCATAGCAACCCTCTTAGTGTTTTCAATGGCTGATTGCTTCGGGATTGCTTTGGGATTGCTTCAGGCATGGAATGCCATGTCCTCCTGTTTTTGTGATGCTGGGGATCAAACCTGGGTCATTAGCAACTGCCTGTCAGATCCCCTTTCTTGGGAATAGGCACAAATATGGATCCCTTCCAGTCAGTAGACCAGGTAGCTGTTTTCCATATTTCTTGGCATAAACGAGTTAGCACCTCCATTGCTGCTTCTGTTTGTTGAAACATCTCTATTGGTATTCCATCAGTTCCTGGAGGCCTACGTTTTACCACTTCCTTCAAGGCAGCTTCCACTTCTTCCTTCAGTGTCATTAGTTCCTGATGACATGCAACCTCTTGAAATTGTGGGTCATGCACCAGTTCTTTTTGGTGTAATGACTCTGTGTAGTCTTTCCATCTTCTTTTGATGTTTCATGCATCATTTAATATTTTCCTTGTATAATCCTTCACTACTGTCACTGAAGGCTTGAATTTTTTTCTTTACTTGCTTAAGCTTAAGAAACACAGAGTGTGTTCTTCCTTTTTGGTTTTCTCTCTCCAGCTCTTTGCACATGTCATTATAATATTTGATTTTGTCTTCTTGAGCCACCTTTTGAAATCTTTTCTTTGGTTATTTAGAAATCTTCTTTCACATCTTCCTTTAATTTTACATGCTTGACATTCAGGGGCAACTTTCAGAGTCTCTTTTGACGTGTTATTTGTTCTTTTCTTTTTTCCTGTATTTTTAATAACCTTTGGTTTCCTCATGAATGATGTTTTTGATATCATGCCATGGCTTGTCTGATCTTTGATCATTAGGGTCTAATGCCTCAAACCTGTTCTTGAGGTGGTCCCTGAACTCAGGTAGTATACACTCAAGGTCACACCTTGGCTCTCATACACTTTTTCTCAATTTCTTCAGTTTCTGTTTAAACCTGCATATGAGCAGTTGATGGTCTGATTCAAATCAGCACCTAGTCTTTTTCTGACTTTTGATATTGAACTTTTCCATCATCTCTTTCCACAAATGTAGTCAGTTTTTTCCTATATGTTCCATGTGGTGACTCCATATGCATAGTCACCATTTATCTTGGTGCAAAAATATATTTGCAATGAAATGGTCATTAGTCTGACAAAATTCTATCCTATCTATCCAGCATCCTTGTGTCACCAAGGCCATACTTTCCAACTGCTGAGCTTTCTTCTTTATTTCTAACTTTTGCAGTCCAGTCACCAGTAATTATCAGTATGTCTTGATTACATGCTCAACCTATTTCAGATTACAGCACTTTGTAAAAATCTTCCCTGTCTTCATTTATAGTCTTTGGGATGGGTGCGTAAATTTGAATAATAGTCATACTAACTGGCTTTCCTTGTAGGTGTATGGGTATTATTCTATCACATTCAGCATTGTACTTCAGGACAGATCTTGAGATGTCTTTTGTGATGATGAATGCAACTCCATTTCTCTGTAATGTGTCATTCCCAACATAGAAGATCATATGATTATCTGATTCAAAATTGCCCATACCAGTCCATTTTAGCTCCCTGATGCCTAGAATATTCATGGTTATGCACTCCATTTCCCATTTAACAATTTCTAATTTCCCTAGATTCATACTATATACATTCCACATCCCAGTTATTAATGGAGTTTTACAGTTGTCCCCTCTCATTTTTTGCCATTTCACACCAGCAAATCAAGGTCACTGGGGCTTTACTCTATTCCTATCATTAAGGTTGACTCTAATTTTAGGAGACAACTCTTTCCCAATCACCTTTTGAGTGCCCGTCCAACCTGGGGTCTCATTTTTTCAGGACTATATCTGACAGTGTTTCTCTGCTATTCCTAAGGTTTTCAATGGCTAATTGTTTTGAGAGTAAGTTAGCCATGTCCTTCTCCCTAGTCTGTCTTATTCACAAAGCTCAGCTGAAACCTGTACACTATGGGTACCCTGCTGATATCCGTAATGCCAGTAGCATAGCTTCAACATCACAGCAACATGCAAATCCCCAAAGTATGGCAAACTGACAGACTTTGTAAAAGATTTTAAATGCATTTCTTTGAAACAATTAAAGATTTTATTTTGTTTTACTGTTCTGATTTTTTTGAGGTAGAGTCTTATTATGTGGGACTGGTTGACCTTGAATTTGTGGTGATCCTTCTGACTCTGCCTCCCAAGTGCTAAGATTACAGATATGTGCCACCAGCTTAAATTGGAGTGTCATGACCGTCTAAACCTTAGGATTTCCTGACTAATTATATATACACATATGTATATATAGTTTATATTTTCTAATTATATTGTTTATATAAACAATTTTAAATTTATGTCTTTTGTTCCACAAAAACTTCATCAGGTATAATATAGCTTTCTAAATCTTTGAAAAACTTTACACAAATTCTCTTATTTGCAACTGTGATCAGTAAGCAATTATCATTTCCTAAATTGCTAAAATTTGTTAAGGAAAATTCCTAGAGTGTGATATAGATTGTCAAGTAGGATATGTGTGTTTAAAAATGAAATCACCTATCCACTGCAGTGATAGTACTGTGTAAGTGGTGTTCTCTCTCTTTGCATTCTGAATAATGGGATGGATAGATTTGGTTGAGATGGCTGAAGTCTTTAATTAAGATTAATAGCTGAGCTCTTAAGTATATTTAAATTTAACCGCTGTATTTACTTAGTCATCAGGTTACTTTATTGAATATTTACCTTTGAAGTTTATTATATGTACTGGATAATTTCAATATCTCCTATAAAATTAGAAAGGAGAATTGTTTTATTGGAATGAAAAAAGTAATCAGACTGATTGTATTGTCTTGTGGTTTCATATTCAATTTTCAGCAAAGTGTTTAAAATATTGCGATGACCACAGAACCAATAATTCCACTGGTATTTGTAATTATTAATTAATTAGTTAATTTAATGAAGCTGTCTTATGGCTAGTAAGTATCTTTTTGCTTTTGAGATGATAGAGAAAAAAGTATGCTCTTTCACCTCTTATACTACAAGAACATGAAACAGAATGAGAACTCTGGACTTAATGAATCAGAGATAGCAGAATTTCCAAGTCACACCTTAAAAAGATGGAGAGCTAAAGACATGGGAATAGACTAAGCAGAGAAGAAAAAAATTAAGTCTTTATGGCATATAAGGGAAATAATAACAAAGTAGAAGCTGACTGACTCCACAAAATGTCTGATAGGCTGAAAGTTGGGAATCACAAATTACTGAAAAAGTGTGGTTGAGGATGGTTGTAGATATTCTGAAAATATACATTGTTTAAAATGAAATATGTAGCCTGATGTGGTGCCTCTCACCTTTAATCCCAGTGACCTGGGAAGTGGAGGCAGGAAGATCACAAGTTCAAGACCACAGGCAGCCTATGTAATTTAGCAAGGCCCCGTCTCAAAGCAGAAAGTAAATGATGGTGTGGTAGTGCAGCTAAGTGCTATTAGCACTTGCAAAGCATGTAAGTGGGAGGCCCTGGGTTCAACCCCAAAGTACTGCAAACAAAACAAAAAACAGTCTATATGTACAGCAGGAAGAACCAAAGATTGCAACTTCCATCATTCACAGGTCCTTAAATATCCTACCTTCCAAGAGATGAAAAATCTAAACTCTTAGGATTAGTTATTCCAGACTTCAAAAAGATTCTAAGACAGGTGATACTTACTGAATTGTGGGACTTGAGGAGTTTATTTTGTTTTTGTTTTTGTTTTCCATTCTGAGTCTTTTGAAAACTGGTAGACAGTTTGATTGCCTTCAAGGTAGGATATAGTATGTCATTCTCTGATTAAACTGAATCACCTAGGTAAGAGATAAAATATTGGCAGTTGGGAGCATTGAATGAAACACAAATAGCCAAACTTGACTGCACACTTGAGGAAATTCACCAAAGTGACAGATGACAAAAGGAAGAAAGTTATAAACAAAGCAAAATGAAACAACCAAAACCAAGATGAGCAAGACTTTGCAGAAAGTAGAATATTTAAAAAAAATGGATGATCAGTGTCTCTAGGGAAATCCCTCAGTGAGATCAGACGTATCTGTTCAAAACCTGTATAAATTGCAATTACAGAAAAAGCTATGGATCTTGAAGATGAAATAAAAATTGATAAAATTTAAAACACCTGTAGAGCGTTAAACATTAAGAAAACATTATGGGGCCTGTAAGAAAATTGAGTATGTCAGACAGTCCAATATCCCTCTACTCATGTCCCAGAAAAGAGAAAGTAATGAGGAAAATAGTAAAAAATGCATGTATTATTGTTGTTAGGTGCTGTTGAATTGCATCTGTCTCATATTGACCCTGTGTACAACAGAATGAAACACTCCGCTACACTGGGTCATGCCTGGCACTATGTCAGTGCTTCTCTGCTAATCATAGGTTTTTCAATAGCTGAATGTTGGGAGAGTGGGCTGCCAGGTCCTTCTCCCATTTTTGCTGGTCTTGGGATTGAACCCAGGGCCTCAGAACATGCAGAGCATGCATCCTGCCAACTGAGCAAAAGCTCAGCCTAAACAACTAATAAAGGAAAAAATAATCTCAAAACTGAAAGAAATAATTCTCTACTTCAAAGAATCCACCACATATCCAAAAATTGATTGCAAAAAGATCCATTTTGTGTTATGTGGTTATCGATATTTTTTCCAAATAGTTGTTTCAAAAAGAAGATTTTGAAATCTTCTAGGTATTAATAATAGATATTACTCCAGGTATTAATAATAGTTTCACACAAAGAATTAGAAATCAGTGTGCCATGACATTCTTAAAAGATAATGGATCAAATGCCTTCAAATTTTGATGAAAAATCATCTTCTTATGTATTTGTTTGTGTATTCATTCTAATGAATAATATGATTTAATGTAGATTTGAATATAAAAGAATTACAATGTCAAAATCAGAAGAGAACTTATGCAAAGTGCTGGACATAGAACTTAATGTAGAGGAACTACTTAAGGAATGGTGGTGATGATGATGGCAAATAAGGGTGCTCGTGATACAACTATTTATAAAGGAATCTCTTCAAGCCTCCCCGAAAATTTACAAAATTCCTCTCTATACAATAACCACTTTACTCCCTAGTCATTCAGGAAAATTATATTAGTTAATATCATGTTTCTAGTCATCAAAATGGCTGGTAAGTTGAGAAACAATCTTGTAAGGACATAAAAATTGGATCATCCTTATAATAATTGAAACAAGGTATTTAAGTGTATTTATCTTCATCATTTTTCTTAGCTTTGACTCTTTTATTGTTATTAATTCCACTCCTCATGCTTTTAATTCCCATTAACTGTTCCATTTCATTTGCATGTCTAGTTAACATTGAAGGAGGTACCATGCATGAACATTATGTCAGAGGGTGGAGGTAACAAATAGAAAGAAGGCCCCAAAGAGCAAATTGTTTGATGAAGGATGACTTAAATGGAGCAGATATATATTGCCTATTAGTATGATGCTTTTCACAAAACACCAGAGAAGAGAAAAAAGGTTGAAAATATATGGCTCTTTGCCCTTGTCATTTTGAATAACGTATTTTTGAAAAGACCACTATTTGAAAGCTGTGAATGCACAAGAAAAGTGTAGTTTGCATTTTTAGGCTGATTCTTATTTTTAACTACTAATTACCTAGTGACATGTGAGAGGTATAAAGTGTTTTTTAAATTTTCTTTGTAGTTTACTTTTTTCTTTTCTTGAGACAGGATCTTAGAATCCTCCTTCCTCAGCCTCTTAAGTGCTGGGTTTACAGGTATGCACCAGCATGCCTGGCATACTTTTCATTTTTTAACAAAACAAGTTTTAATAATTTATAGAAGAGAAGGAGTCACATTAGTAAAGGAAGTCATCTGAAAATAGAATTTTATTTCCCAGTCATAGTTTGAAAGGACACTGTTTTTCAGATGACTACCTGTGTTTGGATGGCTGAATAGAGTAATATCAGATGTTTGGTGTATTACGAGCTTCTTTCTGGCCTATTTATTGCCCATGTGGCATTTAAGGAAATTAGACATAATCCTATTCTAAACCTGATGTGTAATCAGTCTGTTCAGTGATTGCCTCTATTCCTTGACCTCCATCAGGTCACTCCACTGTTGACAAGTGCTGATACAAAGTCAGTGATTTAAATGTACAGACAGCTGGATAAGCCCATCAAGTATAACAGAGGTGAATATTCAGGCACTTCTTCAATACTGTGACTTTGAAAAACTTTCAATTCACTGCATGTGTCAATGGTCTCTTTTAGAGAGTTACTTCTTCAGTGTCCATTATGACTCTCTCATCTGTTTTTTATTTCCACAAAAGATAATCTTTACACTGTATATCTTTTTTCCATGGAATAGGAAAAACAATGTATGTAGATATAGCAACAAATATTTGAAGATTTGAACTCACAGGCAATATTAACATTTTAATAATTTTCTACTCAATGAGAGTAACATGATTATATTTTAGGTATATTTCTATTGTCTATTAGGTCCTACTTTCTCTTATTGTTTTTACATGAATTGTTGATCATCAGCACAACCACAAATTGTTTTTCAAAATTATTAAATATTCCAAGCAAGAAAATTTGTAATGAGTTCAAAAGCCTTCTACATTTTTGAGTGTGTTGACTGTTGGCTTCAAAATTTCAAGAAATGTGTTTCCAAGAAGCAAGAGAATTACAACTGAATTCCAGGTATAATATATGGCTATGTCAGCTCCTGTGTCTACATGATAATAAATGTTTGGGAAGAAATAACCTGGTATACAAGGTCACAAAGAAATTTCTCTGCAGAAAACAAAAGATTTTTGGAAATGAAATGCTATTCAAATACATCATTTTATTGGTGTTAAGTTTCTTAGTTCTTAGCTGTAATGTTCTTAATTCCCCTGAAGATAACTATTTTTTATGAAGATCGAGATTCACTGTTAGACTCTATTCTGTCATGTGGAAACAGGGTTATGTGTTGGAAAGGATTTCATATAACTTCACAGTGAGTGTCTCAAGTTGACTTCTTGAATGATTTATCATTTGATGGACAGACAGTGGTGGAGAATAAATGAACACAGCAGACATAAGGATTATTGACTCACAGTGGCCTAAGACACCATAAAGTAAATAGGGCTCAGCCTTTGCATCTTTTGTAGTTAGCACTCTTATCTTTTAGTTGGAAGAAACTTAAGCACTATTCAAACTAACTTTAAAAAGCTAAATTAATTTACCTGTGTAGTTCATAGAAATAAATAAGGAGTTCATAAAAACAAATAAGAAGCCAAACAACTGTTTATTCAGGACTTAGAATTTAGGGTTTAGTAGCACCAGGATATTCTTTGAACTTTTATTTCTGTTTTTCTTTGTGTGCAGTATCATTTCCTTCTATTGTTGATAAGTTAACAAATACCACATTTTAGCAACTGCAGCAGGAAAGTACAAAGTATCTCTTTAGGAAGGGCATCTGATTTGCCCAAAATTTTGTTCAGTCATTAGGAAAATAGATTTAATATTTTCAGGTCCTTTGCTCATTCCTTTGACTAGGGGCCAGCATGAAGAAGGTTAGAAAAACTCTCTGGACAGACCAGAACAATGACAGGCACAGTCACTGTGTGATTCCTTACTCAGACTCCTCTACAATATCCTTACAGGTACATTTCCAGCACCAACTAGGAAAACATAGGTTACGGTGAAAAGCTCACTGTGTTGGGAAACAGAAAATGTAGCATTTATCTCATTTTGGCTTCTACTGGCTTTGGCATGGTGAGATAATCACTTTGCTTCCTATAAAGTAACTTCAAGTTCATCCATCTAACAAGTTTAATCATTATGAAGTGGGATTATAGGCAAGCTCATTCTGCTATTGGAGACAACAGTAACATTGAGCTGAATTTTCCCTCTCTCACAGTACAGTGTAGAGATTAACAATGTGCTCTGATATTAGGTAGCCCTCAATTTGGATTCTGCTATGTGATATTGGGGCTGGGATTTAGCTGAGTTGGTAGAATACCACTCTACAGTCTCTGAGGTCCCAAGATTGATTCCCAGCATCCTAAAAATGGGAGAAGGACATGGAAATCCACTCCCAAGGCAATCCTGAAACAATCAACCACTGAAAACCTTATAAGGTTCAGATGAGAGGGACAGACTGGATGGCCCCTAACAACAACAACAACAACAACAACAAAAACAACATGTGATATTGAGAAGTTTAGTCAATATTTCTGTATCTCAGTTTCTTTTATAAAATGAAGGGAATAATTGTACCTATCTGATAAGGTAGTTCAAAGAATCTAATTAGCAAATGCTTATAAGGTATTTGGCCAACTGCCTAGTATGTACAAACACTGAATAAATGTTAATCATTGGTCTTATTAGCATTATTGTTTCATAATATTTTCACTTTTTATATTTTCACTTTTTTTTTTTTTTTTTTTTTTAGATACTGGGGGTTGAACCCAGGGCCTCGCACTTGCGTGTTCTGCAAGTGCTGGACCACTGAGCTGCACCCTCAGCCCATTTTTTTACTTTTTAAGACAGGGTCTTGCAAAGTTACACAGGCTGCCTCTGGTTGCAAACTTGCCATCCTCCTGCCTCTGCCTCCCAAACTGCTGGGATTACAGGTGTAGCCACTGCACCCAGCAATGTTTTCACTTCTAATAACTGGTGTTAGACCTGCTTTCAAGATCCTTCATGGGAGCAGATGCTTCAGTCTCATTCTCTCCTATTTTACCATGTTGTTGTTGTTGTTAGGTGCCATCGAGTCGAGTCCGACTCATAGGGACCCTATGTACAGCAGATCGAAACACTTGCAGATTCTGTGCCAGGAAAATGATCTTATTTATGTTTAAGCCCATTGTTGCAGACACTGTGTCAATCCATCTGGTGGAGGGTTTTCCTCTTTTGCGTTGACCTGCCACTCTCCCAAACATGATGTCCTTCTCCAGGGATTGATCTCTCCTGACTACATTTCTGAAATATGTAAGACGCAGTTTGGCCATTCTTGCTTCCAAGGAGCGCTCTGGTTGTACTTCTTCTAGGACAGATTTGTTGGTTCTTTTGGCAGTCCATGGTATATTCAACAGACGTCTCCAGCACCACAATTCAAAAGCATCAATTCTTTTTCTGTCTCTCTTGTTCAATGTCCAGTTTTCACAAACATATGATGCCACTGAAAATACCATGGCATGAGTCAGACGCACTTTCGTCTTCAATGTGACATCTTTGCTTTTCAATACTCTAAAGAGATCTTTTGCCACAGCTTTTCCTAGAGCAATGCGTCTTTGGATTTCTTGACTGTTGCTTCCATGGGTGTTGATTATAGAGCCAAGCAAAGCAAAATCTTGGACAAACTCAATCTTTTCTCCATTTATTTTGAAGTTGCTTGCTGACCCAGTTGTAAGGATTTTTGTTTTGTTGATGTTTAGTCATAACCCATATTGAAGGCTATGATCTTTGATCTTCATCAGTACATATTTTAAATCCGCTTCACTTTCAGCAAGGAGAGTTGTGTTATCTGCATAACGCAGGTTGTTAATGAGTCTTCCTCCAATGTTGATGCCGTGTTCTTCCTCATAAAGTCCAGCTTCTCGGATTATTTGCTCAGCGTATAAATTGAAGAGATAAGGTGAAAGTATAGAGTCCTGATGCACACCTTTCTCAACTTTAAACCACTCAGTGTTTCCTTGCTCTATTCGAACAACTGCCTCCTGGTTCATGTACAGATTTCTCATGAGCACAATTTGGTGTTCTGGTATTTCTATTTTCCAAAGTGTTATCCATAATTTGTTATGATCCACACAATCAAATGCTTTTGCGTAGTCAATAAAACATAGATAGCCATCTTTCTGATATTCTCTGCTTTCAGCTAATATCCACCTGACATCAGCAATGATGTCCCTGGTTCCCCGCTCTCTTCTGAATCCCGCTTGATTTTCCGGTAATTCCCCATCTATATACTGCTGCAGTCACTTCTGAATGATCTTTAGTAGAATTTTGCTTGTGTGTGATATTAATGATATTGTCAGATAGTTTGCACATTCAGTTGGATCCCCTTTTTTGGGAATAGGCACAAATATGGATCTCTTCCAGTCAGTTGGCCAGGTAGCTGTTTTCCAAACCTGTTGGCACAAACATGTTAACACCTCCAGGGCTGCATCTGTTTGTTGAAACATCTCTGTTGGTATCCCATCAATTCCTGGAGCCTTGTGTTTCGCCAGTTCTTTCAAGGCAGCTTCCACTTCGTCCTTCAACACCATTGGTTCCTTTTCATATGCAACCTCTTGGAATGGTTGGTCATCTACCAATTCTTTCTTGTATAATGACTCTGTGTATTCTTCCCATCTTCTTTTGATGTTTCCTGCATCATTTAATATTTTCCCTGTAGAGTCTTTCACTACTGCCACTCGAGGCTTGAATTGTTTCTTCACTTCCTTAAGCTTGAGAAACACAGAGCTTGTTCTTCCCTTTTGGTTTTCTGCCTCCAGCTCCTTGTACATGTCATTATAATATTTGTTTTTGTCTTCTCGAGCTGCCTTCTGAAATCTTCTGTTTAGTTCCTTAACTTCATCATGTTTTCCTTTTACTTTAGCTGTCATGGGCAATGTCTAGTGTCTGTTTTGACATGTAATTTGGTCTTTGCTTTTTTTCTTCTCTTTTTAAGAATGTTTTGCTTCCTTCTTGAATGATATATTTTATGTCATGCCACAACTCTTCTGGTCTGCTATCATTTGTGTCTAATGCATTAATCCTATTTTTGAGGTGGTCTCTGAACTCAGGTGGGATATACTCAAGGTCATACTGTGGCTCTCATATACTTGTTCTAATTTTCTTCAGCTTCAGTTTGAACTTGCATATGAGAGGTTGATGGTCTGTTCCACAGTCAGCACTTGGTCTTCTTTTGATATTTTGTACAGAGCTTTTCCATCGTCTCTTTCCACATGTGTAGTCAGTTTGATTCCTGTATGTTCCATCTGGTGAAATCCATG
>VMDO01028395.1:0-24023 GCA_007922755.1 Pedetes capensis
TTGTTGTTGTTGTTGTTAGGTGCTGTTGAGTCGAATCCGACTCTTAGCAACCCTACGTACAACAGAACAAAACATTACCCAACACTGTGCCATGCACATTTTTTTTTATGTTTGAGTCAATTGTTGCAGCCACTATTTTTCTTCTTACCAGCAGCCCTGCTTCACACAGAAAAGGAAAGCCAGAGTCAGGCTCTGCATCGTTCCAATGCCCACCGGAATGCCAGTGGGAGACCAGCATCATTCCAATGTCCATTTCCCAAGCTAAGACAGCTGCAGCGGTGTTCATGGCTGCTCAGCCCAGGGCTTTGCCATCAACATGGTTCTACTGCTTACTTTGTGTCTCTACTGTTCTCCAACAGCTGGAGATTAACTCCTTATACACAGACCTGCTTGTCCATTCTCTGCCTTGTGTCTTCTGCTTCGTCATAGTTTCTGCTTTTTTATCTTCTCCATCATTTCTGCTTCCTCCTGACTTTAGTCCGATGAGACCTTCATAGCACAAAACTCGTGGCTTAGGCTTTTCTCTAAGCGAGACTTCCTCTTCAACTCCCACGCTTTGCCTCTTTCTGATCATAACAACTCACAGATCATGTTACTGAGAGAAAGAATTGGGTTGGCCCAGCTCGTCTTTTGGGACCAGTGGGTAAAGGCCTCTAGGCAACCCATGAATTGCCTGTGCTTGGGACCCATCTCTCAGACAATGAACTCCAAGTAGAGATAGGAGTCACAGAAACCAAGCATGGCCCCATGGAGAACTATGCAAAGGATTCCTTGCAAGGAGCTGTGATGAAGTGATGGCATGTCCACAAAAGAGGAAAATGGGATTGACACAAAAGGGAGAAGCCACAAGTTAATGACCAATGCAGGCACTCTCAGCCCACCCCTGTGGAGGGAGCAATTAGTACCTTCAGTAAGTATAGCATAGACCACTTCTGGCCTATAATAAGTCACTCTCTGGGGGTGCTTTAGAATTCCTGTTGGTTACAATAAGGCTAGGCATTGAAACAGAGAGCCTGGCCACATTCATAGTCTAATGCAAATGATAACCACATAGTATTCACAGCATTCATGACATTATGTTGTTGTTGTTGTTGGGTGCCCTTGAGTCAGTGACCCTATGTACAACTCATAGCGACCCTATGTACAACAGGCGAAACACTATTGTCACTGCTTCTCTGCTGTTCATAGGGTTTTCAATGGCTTTTTGGGAGTGGGTTGCCAGGTTCTTCTCCCAAGCCTACAGCACCTGGTGTTCCCAGGTGGTCTCCCATCCAAGTACTAACCAGGTCCAACCCTGCTTAGCTCCCAAGATCTGACAGGATCAGATGCCACAGTGATACAGCTGCAAGCATTGCCACATTCACAGTCTAATACAAATAATAGTCACATAGTATTCACAGCATTCATAACATTATGGTGAGCCCTATTATTTTATTCTTACATTACTAGATCAGAGAGCCTGCAGAAATGTTCAGGATTTTGTGGTGTTTGGCCAGGAGTAATCCAATTCTGGCGTAATATTCAACTACACCATAAACTGACTGGCCTCTCTTGAATTTGGCTCCTTTACATTATAGGAAATTGTAGTGAGACTTTATATAATCTCAGGAGGATGAGTGTGCTCACTCTGAGTTTGGGAACTACTGCTGAACTGAACTGTGGCAAAGGCATCACTGAATAAGCAGATGTTATAGCCACTGGGTTCACACAGAGCTGCACCAACCAATACAGTAGCCACTTACTGTCTATGGCTAATTACATTTAAATGAACTTTAAATTAAAATGTTGGTTCTCAGTTGCATTAGCCACATTTTAAGTTCCCAATGCCAAATTTGGCAAATGGTTTATTATACTTGACAGTGCAGATATAGAATATTTCCAACATCACAGAGAAGTCTACTGGACAGTACCAGTGTAGCATCCAAACTGTGATGTTGAGGGTGAAGGGAATTGGAACACAGTCTTACTCGAGCTTTCCTTGCAGAAAGATGACATAAAGATTTCTAGGAATATGTTTGTGGAGAAAGTTGCCAGAGAAAGGCTGTTTGAGTCCCTTACCTCAGATATTGAATTTTTAAAGAAGCTAACCCATTTCCTAGAAAATGAAATGAACACGCTGGAAGATATGGCCAGAGCACCAGAGCGTGAAATCACCTTACAGGCCTAAGACATCACATCATGGAAAGGTAAGCCCAGATATGGGAGCACAGTAGGGTACATAGTTCAATAGCACCTTTATAAAAGCTATGAAACCCAGAAAGCTGGTGGTTTTCTAGAAAAATCCTATAAAAGTCCTTTATAAAGAGGTTTTTGAAAGCTGGCCAAAATATACAGCCAACATAAGGAATGACAAATTCGAGCAAGGAAAACCATGGAATTCAACAGAGAGCTCCAAGTCCTATTTGAAATCCTGAGGATTCTTTTGCAGGTATTGGGTACTATGAAAAGTTTACCTGTTTATACAACACAAGGTAAATAGCAATCAGAATAAGGAAGAATACTTTATAAATAACTGGAGGTGGGAGAGTTTCCAAGCCTATGATTTCCAGTTTACATAGTTAGGATAAGAACAGTTATCCCAGGACCCCACCAAGGTCAGAAGGGACAAGAGGACAACATGACTCTGGACTGTGCTGTGAAGACTGTACAAGCCCAAGCCCTCACTTTTTTTTTCTTGTTTAATCCACAGTATTATGAATCACATTCTTTTTCTTTTTAAATCTTCTTATAATGGGAAAACATCTGTCCATATATAATAATTATGTTGTTGCCAGGTGCTGTCAAGTCGGGTCCAACTCATAGCAACCCCTACAAGATTTTCAATGGCTGATTATTTCGGGATTGCTTCAGGAGTAGATTGCCATGTCCTTCTCCCATTTTTGTGGTGATGGGGTTTGAACTCAGGTCCTCAAAGAGCAACACGGCACTCTACCAACTGAGCTAAACCGCAGCTCCGTATAATAATTATAGAATCTAGGGATATTTATTTTATTCTTTTGATTGTATTACTTGTCCATCAAGCTCTTTAATCTATTGGGTTGGAAATGGTGTGGCCAAAGCATAATAGCCCACAATCAGTGTGTACGCACATCTGTTTATTTCTGATGGCTCCAGTTTATGTTGTCGTCCAGAAGCCATCACTAGCATTCCCTTTCACTCACAAAAGCCTCACTTTGGAAAATAAACAACATGGTCACCTACCCATAATGCTCTTCTCTAAATGTTTTCTAAAATGCCAAAGGCAAGATGTGTTTTTTCAGACACTCCTGGCTTCAGTGCCACTTTCCATCCAGGAAATGACACCTTGGATGGAAGACATTACTTCACCAAGTTGACACTGTTGACCATTATCAAAATTATTTCATGTTGATGCCTTTTTTTAGCCTCTCTCTACTCCTCAAATTCAATTTTAGTGTCAGTTTTGCTCAGCAGAGTTTTCTTCCTGTCTGTCATTCTCCAGGATGTTTTTTTTCCTTTGGCTTTCTATTTTCTTATCTCTTGTCTATTTTTCTACATTTACTATAATGTGTGCCTTCTATTTGTGGTTTCCTTTCTCCCTACATTCAATTTGCCTGTCATATTTTAAGTGACTATTTTTGAGCAAACGATAGCATTTCACAAACATCTGCTGGTAGAACAAGCAACATCTGACACTTAACCTTTTATTCTACCTCAAATATAGTATATTGAACATTAGTCTGGTAGGTTAAAATTCCTAGTGCCTTTTTTAAGTGGCTGAAAATAGGTGGTCTTCTGATTAAAACTTACCAACCTGTTCTTGGGAAGGAAGAGGAGAAAATATCTGATTTATAGTGTTTGCTGATTCCCGTGATATAAATTTCTTCATCATGGATAACTCAGGCTGCAACATGACCTCAACCAGTTCACAATATTCTAAAACTTTAACAATTGGTTGTGACAAGCTAATGTGAGCCAATTCTAACTGGCTACTGCAAAACCTTTTATAGAGATATGGAAAGTAGAGTTCTACAGAACAAATCACATGAAAAATAATTGCTATGATTATTTTAATTTTATCTTAAAAGTAAAATAAGCTTATATCTGAAAGAATAACATGTAAGACTGTAGTTGGTAGGTAAAAATTCTAATAGTGGCTATTTCTGATACATAAAAGTATCAATGAGGTGAACTAATTTGGCTCTATTCTATAGTATTGGCTCTATTCTCTAGTATTCTATACTACCACAGATTAATCCCAAATACCAAACACCTCATTACATGAGATTAGAACTCCAGGCTCCATGACTGCCACAGTAAACCAAATCCATGGGCCAGCAAACTTCCATGTGCTATAATTGAGCCTCAAAGCAGAGAGGAAAAAAAAGTTAAGACACTCTTAGAGCTGTAGATCAACTTATTAGCTATTGAAAGTCTTTTGGCATTCAGCAAAAGTTTTCAGATTACTTTCTGTCTGTTCTGAGAGATTGCAGAAGGCCTAAAGGTTACAATTGAGAGTAGTGATTTTTCATAACTCTAAGCATTATTTCTGTTCAAAGCCAATTTATAGCTTTGTTTAGTTCTAGTGGCTTAATATAAAATAGAGACTAAAGCAGGTTGGAGGTGGGGAAACCCTTTGAGGAATAAATAGTTTAAACACCACTCACATCACTTTAAATGTTTTCATCAAATGCAAGAGGTTCTACATGGGAATTCACTAGCTAGAGACATCCATTGTAGAACAAAATAAATGTTTCCCAGAAAATATTCTATGGCCAACATATAACCTTCAAAGTTGAAATATGTGACCTGGGGAAAAATTCTTAAAAGCTGACAATTTACTGACCCCAAATTTATTAAGTAGCTATCTTTGAACACTTCAGTCATATACTATATATTATTCTTGATTTTTTAAAGTCTATACTAAAATGTGTATATACATACTCTGGAATACTATCTAGCCTTTTTTTGAAAAAAGAAATCTTCTCATTTACAACATGGATAAACCTGAAAAACACTATGTTAAGTGAAATCAGCCAGGCACAAAAAGACAAATTCTACATGATCTCACTCATATGTAGAATTTTAAAAAGTTGGGCTCATAAAAGTAGAGTAGAATGGTGGTTCCCAGGAATTCTGAGGGCTCATCGTTGGGAGATCTTGGTCAAAGGATACAAAATTTCAGTTAGAATGGAGAAATAAATTTAAGAGACCTATTGTCCAATGTAATGTCTAGAGTTAATAACAATAAACATTTGAAAATCATTTAGAGAGTATACTTTAAGTGTTCTCACTCAAAAATAAGTGCATGAAGTAATACATACATTAATTAGATCAACTTAGCCATTCCATAATATAGAATCAAAAATATCTATTTGACTTGATAAACATATACAATTTGTCAATTTAAAATATATTAAAATCTGAAAAGTAAAAACACTTTTGCTCAACTTTATAGCTACTAGATTAAAAATAAAATGAACTTTCTGATAGACTTATAAATTGATATGTCATTTTTCAAATAGTTCATATTTATTAAGTTAGACATTGCACTGAAAGCTCTACATGAGTTATTTTGATATAGATAGATAGATAGATAGATAGATAGATAGATAGAGATAGAGATAGATGGGGCTGGGATTTAGCTCAGCTGGTAGAGCACCGCTCTGCAGTCTCTGAGGTCCTGAGTTCGGTTCCCAGCACCACAAAAATGGGAGAAGGACGTGGCAACCCATTCCCAAGACAATCCCGAAACAGTCAGCCATTGAAAACCCTATGAGGATCGCTATGAGTCGGACACAACTCGACGGCACCTAACATATATATATATATATATCCCCAGTACCACAAAAACAGGAGAAGGGCATGGCAGTCCACTTCAGAAACAGTCCTAAAATAATCAACTATTGAAAATCCTATAAAGGTCGCTATGAGTCGGACTCACCTAGACAACACCTAACAACAACAAATATATAGCCCTATGAGATAATGCCTGCAGCTGTAGCCCTGTGGCATCCGATCCCGTCAGATCTCGGAAGCTAAGCAGGGTCGGACCTGATTAGTACCTGGATGGGAGACCACCTGGGAACACCAGAAGCTATAGGCTTGGGAGAAGGACCTGGCAACCCCCTCCCAAAAATCAATCTGCCATTGAAAACTCTATGAACAGCAGAGAAGCACTGACAATAGTGTTTCCCCTGTTGTACAGAGGGTCGCTATGAGTTGGATACCAACTCAACGGCACCTAACAACAACAACAATGAGATAATACTCTGATACTTATTTTACAGATTAGGAAACTGAGTCTTATGTCAATTACTTATTCACATACCTAAAGATGGCAGAAGGTGGGGTTTAGTTCAGTTGGTGGAGTGCTGCTGTGCACTCTCTGAGACCCCAGGTTGAATCCCCAGCACCACAAAAAAGGGAGAAGGATCTGGCAACCCACTCCCTAAGTAATCCCAAAACAATCAGCCATTGAAAACCCTATGAATATCAGAGAAGCACTGACATAGTGCCAGGCTTAGCACAGTGTCCAGAAGTGTTTCCTTCTGTTGAGTCAGATCTGACTCGACAGCACCTAATGACAGCAACAAAAATGGCAGAATGTGAAGTGGAATCCAAGCATGACCCAGATCACCCACATTTAGCCCAAGTACTACTTTGCCAAAAATCTTAATGTTATTTGATACACTTTTACCCACTCATTCCACTGCTACAAACCTATTTCAAGATAATATGTCATAGGCAAACACAATTATAGCAAAAAAAGGAAACAATAAAAGCTCAGGAACCAAAGAATGTTAAATAATCTAGTCATATAATAGAATATTTTTCAGTCAAAGAATACTATTCAACAAGGACATTCTGTGACATGAGAAATTTATCTTATAAAGTCAAAGAAAAAAGCTTATGACAGACTATACAGTATTTCACTGTACAAAATATATAAGTGAATGAGGGAAAAAGCTAAAAGGAAACACACCAATATGTTATCTCTGATTACTTTTGCAGATTAGGATAGTATAAATTCTGCTTCTCCTTTTGCATCATCCCATTTTTTGTGTTGTTGCTGTTGGTGGTTAAGATAAGGTCTCTCTAGGTAGCTTAGGCTAGCCTTGAACTCCTGCCTCAGTTCTTAATCCAGAGTGCTGGGATTACAGGCATATGCCACCATGCCCATCTTTTGTATTTTTTAGAGGAATAAATAGCATTTTTATAATAAGAAATGAGTCATTTTAAATTCAACAAAAGCATTGGCTCACATATGTATGTGCAAATAAATACTATATATAGTTCTTATGGCCACTTCTCATGTTAGAACTAAGAAAGGTCAAAGAAAAGTACCTGTAACAATCAGAAGAATGTAAACTAGCATTATCAGACAAGATAATAATTTTTAACTCCAAAACCCTCAGAGAATGTCACAGCTGGCACAGCTTTGACTGGAAAGCAGAATGGCAGAATGTTTTTGTTTTTGTTTTTGTTTTTGTTTTGAGACAGGGTTCTGGGTTGGCTTCAAACTCCTGATCCTCCCACTTCAGCCTCCCAAGTGTTAGGATTATAAGTGTGCACTACCATGCCTGGGCTGGGGTTTAGCTCAATTAGTAGATCTTCACTCTGCACTCTCTTGAGTCCTTCTGTTCAATCCCCAGCTCTGCAAACATGTGAGAAGGAAGCGACAATCCACTCTTGAAGTAATCCCAAACCACTCAGCCATTGAAAGCCCTATGAGGGTCACTATGAGTTGGACCTAACTCGATGGCATCTAACCACAACAACTACCAACCCTGGCTATTTGTTCTAAAAAGAAATATATTCTCCAGTTCTTAGATTTTCTTAGATCATTACATCAAATCTGTTAATGATTATACATTTGTTCTTTCTCTTCGTAGCTCTGTCATTTTGCTTTGTATATTTTGAAGTTGTGTTATTAGGTACATTGAAATTTAAAATTGTCATATCACCCTTGGGAGTTGAACATGTTATCTTTATCTCTAGAAATGATTTTTTGACTTAAAATCTTTTTTTATGAGTTCATACAACTGCACTCATTTTCTCTTGGTGAGAATTTGCCTGGTTTCTTTCTTTCCATCTTTTTAATTCCAATCTTTATCATTTCCACTGCTTTTTAAATGCCTCTATAATACTACTACCACTGTAATGCTCTAATTATAGTTTTGGTTTCCAAAATAAAAGACACAAGAAACAGAACTGGCATTTCTGAAATTACAGTTTGTGGTTTTGAATATCATTGGTTTTCTGTGGTAAGCCCTGTTTTTTCTCTAAAGACCAGTTCTTGTTTTTACTGAGCTCATGGGCTCTATTGAAAAAACATACCTGTGTGGGTGGATGCCAGAGCAGGAAGAGGGAAGATTCAGATTTGCCCAGGAGAGGTGGTGGTGGGTAAGCAATGCTAAGTGTAGGTTGGGTGTGGCAAACCGGAATGTCTGCAATAGCCAAACAAGCAAATTGAGCAATAAGCAGAAGTAAACTTTGGTGATTATTTGCCTCTTTAAAGGCAGCTACCCTGTTGGGATGCTGCCACATCTTTTTCAAGAGAAACCTAAATTTGGGTTTGAGTGGGAAACCACTCAGTTTGAAAATATTGCAGTTAACTCAATTTTTTAATTCTATGCAAGTGAAATAAATCATGTCCGTGACCTACATTTGCAAATCTTCTGCTCCACCAGCAAGTTCCTGTAGAGGTCCTACATGGCACCTAGAGAACAATTGGAGAAGGCCATTCCCCATCCCTCTTCATCCTGCCAATGTAATAAATAACCCACTCCTTATGTCAAAGAGAAAGTACTCCTGGGAAACAAACATTTCACATCCTTGCTCTCCGAAAAGGGATTTTTGAGATCCTTGGCCTGCTCGACTGCCTCAAATAGCATGATGAACTGGTACTCAGGAGGCAGAAATGGAAAAGAGTGGTAAGAATGGATCTCATAAATGAAGGGACACCAAAAAAAAATGCTGCCAAAATAAAATTCAAAACTTCTCTAGGGCCCCTCTTGACAGAGATTGGCCAAAAGCAAAATTCATACTATTTCACTAACCTCAGCTCAGAATAGTCCAGTCTGGAAACCAACTCAGCTCCACCTCTCTTTATTCCCTTTATGTCCTTTCCCTATGGAGAAAAAATATGGGAAAAAAGAAGCAAGGAAAAGAATAATATATATATATATATATATATATATTACATATGTATACACACATACATATATACATATATGTATGCATGCATGCATGTATATATATACATATAGGGCATTATTCTTTTCTTTGCTTCTTTTGTGTGTATATGCAAAGCAGATGTATTTCTTATTTTCTGCATTTTCTTACATATGTGCAAGCAGATACATTACACAGTGCTTAATTATTCTGCTCATTTGTTATTTTAAATTTTTTTTTAATTGTGAAATATCTCCAGGGAAACTTTAGAATATATACTGCCACAAAGAGACAGTGATTCAATGACTGCCTGAACAGCAAGGTGTTCTTTAGGGGACAAAAAGGATCAGGCTCCTACTACTTACAAATCACTTTTAGGTGCAGTTATATATGTTATTTTATGTGCTGCTAAAATAGCACCATGAAGTCCTTCCATTTTATAGGGAGAAAGCTGAAGCACAGAAAAGATAAATGACTTGCCAGGGTCACAGATTTAATAAGTGTTAGTGTCAGAATTCAAAACTAGGTCTCCTGTGTCAAAATCCTATATTTTCAACTTTTATCACACTTTCTCTGGATAAAGATCAGATAAGAATCTCAGCACCAGCAGCCTGATTCTTAGATACTGCGATTCTGACAAAATATAGGGGTGGGAGGCGGTGAAGTCAGGAGCTCAGAAACGGTGCAGTCAGAAGCAAACCACAGGGCCCCCGCCATGGGCAAAGGCAGGGCCACTGAAGAGCTGCCAGGAGGCTAGATGATCAAGTTTAGTGAAAAATCAAAAACAAAACAAACCCTTCCCCACAACCAAATCCTCTCTCCCCCCACCTCTTCCTTTCCTTCCGTGCACATACAAAAGTACCCGTTACTTCTCTGAACACAAAACATATTTTACTCCAAATTCAAAGAAACTACTTTTCTCTTTTTCCATCCTCTTCTACCAACCAATCAACTATTGAATTACTTCAGCTTAGCAAATTTATAAATTGTTTGCCTATCCATCCTGATATTTTTAGTGTATTTAAGTAGATAAGTTATTGTATATTACTTTTGCTAAAGAAAACATACTCCATACATGAAAAAGGACATTTTAGGAAGGAAAAAAATCTATCTGTAGTCATCATTGTTTCAATTTTAAAAATTTAAACATGTTTAAAAATATGATTGCATTAAACATACATCTCTAGCATGATATTGTGGCACACTCTGTGATTGTACGGAAATTGTATTGAATTGTTGTTGTTGTTGTTGTTGTTGTTATTAGGTGCTGTTCAGTTGGTATCCGACTTATAGCAACCCTACATACAACAGGGGAAACACTATTGTCAGTGTGTCTCTGCTGTTCATGGGGTTTTCAATGGCAGATTGATTTTTGGGAGTGGGTTGCTGGCTCCTTCCCCCAAGCCAATAGTATCTGGTGTTCCCAGGAGGTCTCCCATCCAAACACTAACCAGGCCCGATCCTGCTTAGCTTCAGAGATCTAACAGGATCAAATGCCACAGGGCTACGGCTACAGGCATTGTATTGAATTAGTCATACAAAAAAAAAAAAAAAAAAAACAGCTGGATGTTTTCTTTTAGATAAGAAAATAAGTAAAGAAAGCCAACTGCAGTGGTCCATGCCTATAATCCCAAGGAGTAGGGAGGCTCAGGCAGAAGGATCACAAGTTCCAGAGGCAGCCTGCATAACTTAGTGAGTCCCTGTCTCCAGGTAAATAATAAAAAGGAGCTGGGGGTGCAGCTCTTTGGTGGAGTACTTGCAAAGTATGTGCAAGGCCCTGGGTTGAGTACTCAGTACCACAAAAGAAAGGAAAGTAAATGAGCAGCGGAGTGTGTGATTACATAAATTCCCATTCTCTTTAATATGTACAATATAAAATTTCTCAGAGAATTGTGATAAAAGAGATTTCACTGAGAAAAATCCATAATTCATAAGCTATTTCTCTCTGGTCAATTCTCAGCTTGTTCTTTCAGCCGAGTTTGTAATTGTTCTTCACCTTTTTCATTATCAAGGGTTTATTTTACAAATAAAAATTATACATGTACAGGTTGAGCATCTCTAATCCAAAAATCCAAAACTTTTAAAGAACCATCATGGTGCCACAAGCAGGAAACTCCACCTCTGACCTCATGTGATGGGTGCAGATGAAATGCAAATGCATGAAAAAGTATTGCATAAAATTCCCTTTAGTTTACATGTATAAGGTGTATAAGAAACAGAAAGGAATTTCATGTTTAGACTTGGGTCTCATCTTCCAGATATCTTTATGTGTATGAGAACGTTCCAAACTCCAGAAAAACTTCAGGATCTAAAATACTTCAGGTCCCAATTATTTCAGACAAGGGATGCCCAACCTGTACAACTCATCTCCCAACACGATAAAACACAATATTCTAGGCATCATTAGAGGTTTGGGGGATTTGTTCTCGAGTAAGCAGCTGCTTCTTTCAATCTGATCTCAGGCCCATCTTGCCTACTACTGCTTTGTTCCTCTAAAAATTCATGAGGGCTTTAATGAAATATTTAATAGCAGAAACATTGTTTTATTTACTTCAATCAATATCTACCGCAGTGGCTTGGAATAAATTACGGAAGGGAGAAAGCACATGAAAACTGTAAATTGTTAGGTACTTGCCCATAAACAAAATGAAGCATTAGTATAGGTTTCTTCCACAAATGCCTTGAACCCATCTTTAATGAGTTCTCTCATTTCCTTCAGAAAGATGCTTGCGAAGATAGAATCATTTACATTTAACTAAGAATGTACTTCTTTGAAAGACTTTTGGGCTAGGGTTTAGCTCAGTTGGTAGAGTGCTGCCCTGTGCTCACTGTGGACCTGGGTTCCATCCCCAGCATGGCAAAAAAATGAGAGAAGGACATGGCAATCCACTCTCAAAACAATCCCCAAACACTCAGCCATTGAAAACCCTATGAGGGTCCCTAGGATTGGACTCAACAGCACCTAACAACAACAACACAAGAATGTACTTAACAATTTTTGTCATAAAATTATAAGTCTTCAAAAAAATGCTTGCATGTTGCTACCTTTGGGCAAATACATAGCTGCATACAGCATGTATTGAAATTCTTAACAAAAGGAAACCATTTCAGTTTTTCTAACTTGATGGTAAAGTTCTACCTGTCCCCTATTAGAAGCAGTTGTTGCCTTATGAGGAGCTGATGATTTCAAAAAGAGTTATGTTTTTCCAGTTTTTTAATAGGAAATTTCATAAAACGCTTTTATGAAGAACATTTTTTAAATCTCTTGCAAATTCTTTCTTTCATATTTCCACTTCCTTTTGTTAAAACTAAAAATCCAATAGGTTTTCCAAAACATTTCATATTTTACAACTTGTGTAAAAATCAGATTCCCCATGGGCCCCTATTATCCTCAGTGACACCTATAGTACAGTCACATAACTCATGAACTAGCCCAGCGAACCATGGTCCAGTAAGAGCAGAGGAAATTGGCTAAAGCCTGACCATATTCTGCTACAGACTAAACAGGATAAGGATGTCCTGCTTGGATCTTCTCTCCTTCAGCCCAGAATCACAACATTCTGTACCTCCTCCCAGTAGCCACTCTAAACACTGGAATTCTAACTGTCAGATGTCTCATAGAACACTATTTGACCTTGATAAAATACAGTGAGTCTATCTGATGGAAAGGAGAATGGAAATAAAATGGTGCAACAGTAAGCATTCACCATCTGGCAGAAACTCTTCCCTGGCCTCCCTAGAAGACTGATCCTGCCAGGTTACTCACGTTTCGTCTCATGTCTGCAGACTACTTTAGGAAATCAGACAACCTTACAATTGATCCCTGCCACTGGTCCTCACTTGCCCAAAGGAGAGAAACTCATGATACACAGATAATAAATGACATATCAAATGAAAAATAGCAAGCAAATGCAATTTTCCAGAAAAAAAATTCCAGAAAAAAAAATAATGCTGGCATTGATATGCTAAAATCATGAATTCTAGAAACTATGCACCCAAAACTGTGGAGTAAACTCTACAATCTTAGTTTCCTGTGACTACTGTAACAAATTACAACAAACCTGGTGGCTTTAAACAACAAAATTTATCCTCTCACAACCCAGATGCTCAATGTCCAAAATCGGTTTTACTGGGCTGAGATTAAGGTGTTGGTGTGGCCACACTCCCAAATCCATTCCTTGCCTCTTACACCTTCTGGTGGCTGCTGCGTTCTTTGATTTATAGCCACATCACTCCAATCTCCATCTCTTGGTCAGATGACTTTCTCTTGTTCTGGGTTCAAATCACCCTCTACCTCTTTTCTTTTCTTTGTGATACTGGAAGTTGAACACAGGGCCTCACGCATGCTTTTCAGGTGCTCTACCCCAGCCCAATTTTAATTTTTAAATTGAGACAGGGTCTCACTAAGTTACACAGGCTGCCTCTGGCCTCAAACTCTCGGCATCCTCCTGCCTCTGCCTGCCGAGTCACTAGGATTACAGGTGAGCGCCACCGCACCCAGCCCTCTACCTCCTTCTTAAAGAAAACTGGTGATGGCATTTAGAGTCCACCTGGATAGCCTGGCATGGCCTCATCTCAGAATCTCTAATTTGATCAACATCTGCAGAGACACTTTTTTTCACAATTCCAGATTCTAGGAATTAGGATGTAGATACCCTGGGGGAGAGGGCATTTTGTTCACCACAGACCAAGACTCACTGTTCAAGAATTTGAATATAAACAAAGAAAATGATGAAAACCCCTGAGTTCTCCACAGCCCTCACACAAGGTCCTCTGTGTGTCATAGCTATGGAATGTCAGATGTTTGAAGAGTTCTTCCCAGGGACTCAGTCACAATGACGTTTATGGATCCATGGGTTATCTGCCTTCAAGGCAATCATTGGCCAATTATGAAGCCAATTCTCTTACTGTTTGTTTAATAATAAAGAAATTTACAGTGGGGAGAGGCAATTTTTTATCTGACAAATAGGATGAACATGTCCACTGATTACAGTGCAAGGCTTTTTATGTGTTTCAGCTCCCAAGTTACCAACCTTTTTTTTTAAGGTAGGCACAGAATATTGTCACTGACACAGAGAGTTACAAATTGGAAGATGGAGTTTATTTCAAAAAGTCACGTGAGGCTCTGGGAAAATATCTGGCCAGATTCCGGGTTCCTGGTGCTTGGTGCTCAGCTGCCAAGGTATGTAAATGACCCCATCCAGAGACCCAGCTGCTGTACGTTGAAATGTGCTGATGAAACTAAACTGGGATTCGAGAGAACACAAATCAAATTGTAAGCAAAATTACCGAAATACACCAGCCCTCTTTTGAAGCATTGTAGGCCAGCCCAAGAAAAATGACTAATGGGTAATAATACACAGTCCTGACAGGAATCATAAGCTAGGAAGGAAGTTGCATGTAAAATAATAATAAAGAATATTAAATTGCCACCAGGCCTTGCCAGAGACAAATGAAATCAGAATAGATTCTCACCGCCAGCCCCTTACTCACTCCCTTTGAACTTGTCCCAGGAATCTGCAGACAAAGGATACTTTCACTCATCTTGCTGTTCTGCTAGAAAGGAGTGTTGCCTCACGTCTGGAAAAGGCAGATAGGGGATTGTTGCTGTTAGGTGCAGCTGAGTCAGGTCCAACTCATAGTGACCCTAACCCCTCTAAGAGAGAGGGCCAGAAGAGGTGCCTCTTGCCCTCTTCATTGGGCACCAAAGTGAGGAAACAGGCTGCCTTAACTGGCTACTTGGGCAGAAAAATGATGTGCTCCCCCCAAGACAACCATAGTTTGATGGCCTTTCATTTCTTCTTTTCTAATATTGTCTCTTTACATATATGTACAAATACACACACATACAAAGTAGGAAATATTTTTAACTGTGTGATTAATATTTACTGCTAGTTGAATTCACTTAAAAGTGGAACCTCAGTAGTTTAATCTGGAGACCCTTTGGAAATTTAAATCCAAAGCTCAGGCATTCATTACTAACAAGAATAATAACAAAGGATCCCTGTTTAGTACTGTGGTGCACACCTGTCATCCCAGTGACTTGGGAGGCAAAGGCAGGATGATCAGGTTCAAGGCCAGAGGCAGCCTACATGACTTGGCAAGACCCCATCTCAAAATAAAAAATAAATATAAAATTTAAAAAATAAAAAATATATATAAAATAAAATTTAAAAAAATAAAAATAAAGAGAGTAGGGGTGCAGCCCAGTGATGCAGCACTTGCCTAACATATGCAAGGCCCTGGTTCAACTCCTAATACTGAAGAGGGGAAAAAAAAGGAAGGGAGGCCCCACCCACCCTGTTCTGACTCCTTTATCTTTCAGGTTCTAAGTGTGAACCTCTGGGCATGGGCATCTCCCAGCCACAGCCCACACACATCCCCACAAAGGACAGGTAGCAAAACACTAGGGCAGAGGGAAAGGAGCTCAGATGGCAGCTGGTGTCACCCTGTTTCTTCATTGACCTAAGACAGCAGTTCTGCACCCTAACATCACATGAGAAGCATTTGGGAAGTGTCTACACATGCACTCGAAGTCCAGAACCCACACCCACATTCTGGGATGCAATCAATCTGAGCGGGGATTGTTGCTGTTGTTATTGTTGTTCTCTAAGCAACTATAATGTGTGCCAGAGGTGAGAACAATTGTTGTCCCTCCTAGCTTTTGATACTTTTTATCTCCCAAGGCTGCCCAGCCTTTCCTTCATGTTCACCTCCGCAGGCCCACCTGTTTCATCTATGTGGGGTCTCTCCATCTTCATTTTGCTGCCGGAAGCTCTGACACTGGCTAGCTCCTCTCCAGATTTGACGCACACCTGACTAAACTTTCTGCTCAGCTCTTTTCTAGATTCTGGCTTCAATCACCCAACCCCAAGGGCATACCAACCGTGTTAGTCAGCTTTCTGTCACTGACATAGAAATCCCTGAGGGGAACAACTTAAAGGAAGGAAAAGTTTATTTTGCCTCACAGTTTCAGAAATTCCAGTCACTGGTTAGTTGGTCCCTTTGCTTTTGGATCTATGCTGAAGAAGTATCTTGTGGCAGAAGCACATGGTAGAGGAAATCTGATCACCTCATGGTGGTCAGGAAGCAAAAAGGAGGGAGAGAGGGCCAGTGTACCAATATTCCCTTTAAGGGCACACCCCCAGTGACCTAACTTCCTTCCACGAAACCCCACCTCCTAAATGTTCTACCACTTCCCAATAGCACCACATGCTAGTGATCAAGCCTTGAACACAGCACCTTTGGGGGACTCTTCCAAGCCATAGCACTAACCAGTGTGATAAAAATACCTTCTCAAGAGTCTGCCCACCCACTCTCCATTCCTCTCCTTCACTCCAGCCTATCTCACACCTGACAAGTTACATAAGGTTCCATCTTGAAACTCAGTAACATCCAATGCCTCTATCCATATTTGGGGCAAATGCCTAACCATGGCTATTCCCTTGGCCAACTATATATCCTTCTTTCTACCACAGGGCAATGGAACTACAAAACTGTCACCCCATGGAGCCAAATAATTCTATGATGAGTTGAGATGGTGCTGTTCTGTGTATTAATATAATCATTAGCAGCATTCCTGGTCTCCACTCATTAGATGATAGTAGCACCCATTCACTAAGTCGTGACAAACAAACACATCTCCAGACATGGCCAGTTATTGCCAGAGGAGGGGAAGAATTGACCTCCATATCTCATTGAGAAATTTACCAAACTACTTCAATTAGGTTGGCTCCTTTGCCATCTGTGTGTGTGTGTGTGTGTGTGTGTGTGTGTGTGTGTGTGTGTGTTTACATATATATATTGCCTGCATTTCCTGCAGCCATACCACTGTGGAGTCCAATCTCATCAGATCTTGGAAGCTAAGCACGGTTGGGCTTGGTTTGTACTTGGATGGGAGATGGCCTGGGAACACCAAGTGCTATAGGCTTGGGAGAAAGACCTGGAAATCCACTCCCAAAAAACAAGCAGCCATTGAAAACCCTATGAATAGCAGATGAAGCACTGACAATGGTATTTCATCTGTTGTACATAAGGTCATAATAAGTCAGACATTGACTCAATGACACCTAACAACAAATATAAATATATATATATATATATATATATATATATATATATATATATAAAACAACATATATATATATGTTGTTGTTAGGTGCCTTGGAGTCTAGTCTGACTCATAGCGACCCTCATAAAGTTTTCAATGGATGATTGTTTTCAGGATTGCTCCAGGAGTGGATTGCCACATTCTTCTCCCGTTTTTGTGGTGCTGGGGATAGAACCTGAATCCTCAGAGAGTGTAGCATGGCACTTTACTAACTGAGCTAAATCCCAGCCCCCAAATATATATTTATTTATGTATATACATATATATGTGTGTACATATAATATATATACATACATATACACACACACACACATATATATATATATTCCTACTTTTAATCTTTACCCAAGTTTATAATCAATTACTCTGAAGCATCTTCTTCCCACAAACTGGCAACCTTCAGCTTTGAGTAATGTTCCCAAAGGATGCCAATCCTAAAGCAGTTGAGACAGATTCTCATGACTACAAAGCTATCCTTAACCTTTTCATTACAGGTGAAATGCAGGAGGATTCTTCAGAACCTCTCCCAGTGGATGCTTTCAATCCATATTGAGTCATGTTTTGAGAAATCTTAGAATTACAACTGTGGGTGGAGAGGCAGGGAGGATTGAGGAAGGGTATTTACAGAGCTGGAGCTGGGTAGGCGGAATGACTCCTAATATTCTGTGGCATAGTAGGGTATTGTGGTTTACAACAATTAATCATGTATTTCAAAATAGCTAGTAGAGAGGATTTTGAATGTTCCCAACACAGAGAAATGATACATGTTTGAAATGATATGCCAATACCTTGACCTGGACATTACACATGATATACGTGTATTAAAACATCACACTGTACCCCATATATATGTATAATTATTTTGTGTCAATTAAAAATAAAAAATACAAAGCTGGATATGATGGTACACACCTATAATCCCAAGGTTCAGGAGGCTGAGGCAGGAAGATCCTGAGTTCAAGACCAACCAGTGACACCTGTCTCCAAAAAAAACAGATAACAGTGATAATAAAATTAAAAATATATATTAAGAAAAATATTACAATTGTGACTTCTCCATTACATAACTGTTTAATAAAGACTGGCCTATAAACCCTGAAACAATTAATTTATATAACAATGACAGTACTAATAGGGAGAACATAGACCAAGGCCTTTCTTAATATGAGAAATGCTAAAGTGATCTCTGACTCTAAACACAAATTTTTACCCCAGTAAAGAATTGCTCATTTCTTTCTCTGACTTGTAAAGTGGGAGTTATAATGTTCTTCAAAGCCCTTTGAAATTCCAAATTGGGTGGAATTTAATTTCATTTCAATTTGAGTACCAACTCTTAATTATTTGAGCTAATGGAGAGGGACAAGGCACCAAAAATAAGAAATTAACTTAATGCAAATTTAAGCATACTGATACATATGAATATTCTCATTTTTTCAGAAATTAGATTACCAAAAGTTAGTAGAGTAATTAATTGGGCAATTTATAACTCCTCCAAATGATGACCTGCTAATATGTCTGAGCATGATGTTACTGGCATAACACATTTGGTGGAATGACTTTTCACACTTCCTCCTTACCATTGAAGGAGAGTCCAAAGTCAACACTTTTTTGAAAGTTTATGAGGTTTTGTTTTGTTCTGATTTGATTTTTGAGACAGGGTCTCTGTATGTAGCCTTCTTATTGTTGTTGTTGGTGGTGGTGGTGGTGTTGGTGTTGGTGTTAGGTGTCATTGAGTCAGTGACCCTATGTACAACAGAGGAAACACTATTGTCAGTGCTTCTCTGCTATTCACAGGGTTTTCAATGGCTGATTGTTTTTTGGCAGTTGGTTGCCAGGTCCTTCTCCCAAACCTTCAGCAACTGGTGTTCCCAGGCAGTCTCCCATCCAAGTACTAACCAGGACAAACCCTGATTAGTTTCTGATCTCTGATGGGATCCGACACCACAGTAGTATAGCTGCAGACAGTATGTAGGCTAGGCTGGCCTTAAACTCACAATCCTCCTGCCTCAGGCTCCTAAGTGGTGGAATTACAAGCATGTGCTACCATACCCAGTTAAAAATTATTATTCTTTTCATAGTTTTCTACATTCTTCATGTTATTGTCATCAAATCCATGTTACTTTTTCTTGTGATGAAACATATGTAACATAAGATTTACCATGTATATCATTTGAAGTGTATAGTTCTGTGGCAAATACAAATTCTTTTTGCTGTGCACTCTTCACTACTATCCATCTCTGGAAGGTTCTTATTTTCCCCAATATCAACATCTTTAATAGCTAACTCTTTCCTTCTGCTAAGTATCAAGTGATTTCCTATAGATTTAATTGAAATCAATGCAGTCTCCAAAAAGATTGCTTTGAAAAGTGTTTATATAGGTTTACCTAATTCAACTTTCTTATATTAAACAAGCAATCTTATTTTCTCATAGTTATGCTCTATACAGTCTCACTACTCAATGCTTGACTATTATTATTCTTCTTATATTTTCCCTTAACAGGCCAGGAGAACTTGAATGCAAAGAGCTCCCTGTAATCTTAAACAATATACAGAGTACAAGATGGTTGGCTAAACTAGTATTTTTTCAAAAGTTATCTTAAACAAATATACCTCATTTTGTTTAAAAAGACATATTTATTGATTCAAAGGTATTAAGACAAAAGCATGCTTGTTCAATTTTTTTCAAACAGCTGTCTGCTTCTAGACTACACTATTTTTGGTTTAACACAAGCAAAATATTACCTACGAAGGAAGACAGAAGTTTAATAAAGCTTAATACAGTTTATTTTAGCTTTCCATATTCCTAGCTTGATTAATAAAGTTTATTTTAGCTTTTCATAGCTTATAAGGACCATGGAAACTTCTTTGGGACATATCTGTAGTAGTAAGTTACCCAAAAATATCCTTCGAATTTCAAAATGAGTGTAGGGCACAGTGGTGCACGTCTGTAATCCCAGAAACTTGGGAGGCTGAGGCAAGAGGATCAAAAGTGCAAAGTCAGAGGCAGCCTGTGCAACTTAACCAGAATGTGTCTCAAAATAAAAAAATATATATATAAAAGGGGGGCCTGGGCAAATAGCTCAGTGGTAGAGCATGTCCCTAGCATGTGTAAGGCACTAGGTTGTATCCCCATCACCACAAAAAAAGATAATAATAATCAAAATGAATAAGAAAATATTCATCAAATTATCACAAAACACCAAACTTTGGAACTGGGGCAAACATTTCTACTTTGTTCTTTGTACTATAACTTCAATCATTCTTATTTTCTGGGAGAAAAGAACTGAAGTGGATGGTGGTAACCATCACTAAAGACATCTCCAAGATCAATCTCCTTCACAGAATCACCAAAAGCCCCATAGAAACACTGAGCCCAGGCTTAAAAATTCCCTATAAGTCAATGACACATTATAATCAAAGGAGTGATTTCTACATGGGTCCTCATTAAGATGTGTGGCAATTTTACCTTCAGCCTTTTAAAATAGAAGATGACTCCCTCTGTTTTTTCATCACTAATGATCATTTCCAGTTAATGTCCTATAGTTGTTGTAAATAAAGGCTAGTGTATTACTGGACTTGGGCTGCCATAAGGAAATACCACAGCCTGTTGGGTTCACACAACACAAATTACTTCTCACAGGCTAGAGGCAGGTGAGAGCAAAGTGGGTTTGATTCTGAGGCTTTCTCTTGGCCACCATCTATGTGTGTATTCATGACCCCTTCCTATTGTGCAAACAGACATCTCTGGCCTCTCAACTCTTTTTATAAGGATACTAATCCTATCAGATCAGGATCCCATGAGAATGACTCCATTTAACCATAATTACTTCCATAAAGGCCCTCCAAATACACTTACCTTAGGAGGTAGGGTTTCAATATATGAATTTGGAGGGAGGGGGCAGGTGAGGACACAATATCCAGTCTGTAGCTGCTAATAGCATCCTTCTAACTAAGAAGTCATTGGTAGATTTATCAACTGTATCCAGGTCCATAAAGAAAATGGGTTAAAAACGAATATCAGATTGAAGCCCAGAATAAGCTCTTTCTAATCATTGGATCCAGAATCTAACACAAAAGTATTGGTTTGCCTTACTTATCCCCAAACTGACTCAAACCTAGAATTAAATTACATGGTGATGATAACATGAAACTATTGAGAATTCTTCTAAGACACCAGAAGAAAGAGACTATTCATTACAGAAAAGGAATCCAACAACATAGTGAAGTTCTGACAATGTTAGTTTTTGTTTTACTCACTTTTTAAAAGTAGCACTCCCAGAACTAGTGGGCAAAAGTTTAACCGCTCTGTTTCTGATATTAGCTCATGGAAAGAACTTATACTCTGAACACATGTGGTTCTGAACAGAGAAAAATAACCAACATATTCACTGTTGTAGTCAGAGCATCACTGCATAGATTATTTATTTTTTGGAAGTTCTTACAACTTTCCTCAGTGAACATGTGGAAGAGTGTACTCCAGCATTTCAGGAAGGTCAAACTTCCCTTCCTACAACTCTTAGAGGCACTTCTTGAAACTTTCCAATTGAGATTTTCAAAACTCTGTACCAAATAACAGCCCCAGGAAAGCCTGTAATATGGCTGTCAGTGAACTTGACTTCCATCACAAAATGGAAATATTGTCAAGCATTTTATCCCTCAGCCAGAAATTCACATGGGGTTAGAGCAGCTGCCACATAATAACTATTTAGAAAGAAGAAATAACCAAATCAGTTAGGTCTCATCCTAATCTCTGTGACTTTCAGATCAGATGGAAGGATAATCATTTTATGCATTTATTTATGAAAATATGGTGATAATTTCTCAACTATATATGTATGTATCTAAGTATAAAGAACTGTTGATTTGGGGTAATTTTATTTTTTAAAGATTGGCAAATTTTAAGTTAGTTCTTTCTCTCCCTGATAGGTCAAAAGGAATGAATTAATATAAATGTGTACTTATTCAACAAGTTTTATTAATGATCTATTATATCTATACAGTATGGTGAGACCATAGGCAAAATAAAGATATAAGGACTTTTCTCTACTGTACAATTAGGTAAATAGTCATTGAGGATGAGTGAAGATTCAAACCATGCCATAAAGTAAAAGCAAGCAACCCAAGTGTCCATTTCTCTAGAATTCCTCCGGTTGGAGATTTTTAAAGCACCCCATAATAGGGTCCCACTAGCCAGCATGAGGGGCTAACACTCAGGCTACATTCTACTCACTCCTTTATCCCCCGCTCCCATCGAGTGACCAAAGGTGGCCCCTGACCAGCCTGACCCTGTCCCAGCCACCTCTGCTTTGATTGACTACCCCTAGCTCCCTGATTTAAATAATGGCCCTACCTGGCAGGTATAACAGTTTACCTGCCATACCTGTCAAGGAATGTGCCCTGATTGGCTGCTTCCAGTACATACCCCCTCCCAGGAGCCTTTATAAGCAAGCTCCTGGACCCCACCTTGACCCTCTTGTTTTCACCTGCTACCAGACCCCATCACCTTGACCTATTGCTCCCCAATCCTGTGGAAGACCACCTTGCAAGCCGACTAGTCAAGACCAGGGGCCCCGAATCCCTGAAGGCTACAAGCAAGCCATGAAGAGCCTCCCATTTCCTCCCACCCTTGAGAAGAAGGGAGGCAGAGAAGGTGAGCTGTGAGAGTCAAGACCACCACGGGGCCTCCAGCCCAGCAGAACACCAACTGCTTGTAGCTGTGCCTTTAAGGCTGAGCTGTATCACCAGAGCTAGCACTTGACAGGGGCTGCTTGCTGGTTGCACCCCAACTGGGGAGTAGCCCAATAAAGTTTCCCTCTCTTGTTTCCCGCAGAAGGTCTCCCGAGGTCCTTCTTTGGCACCTCTGGCCACTACACCAACCCAGTCCAGTGGGTCCCCAATACCCACTCGGTGTCAGGGCAAGGCTCTGACCGCTGCTGGGCCTGAGCCCAACCCCAACATCCTCCCACTTAAAACTGGTTTTTATTCAATGCTTTACAAAGAAAGATAAAGGCGGAGCAAGAAAATATTTCCATTGCACTTTTCTTTCTCTATATAAAGAAATTAGATCTGTTCTAACCTTGGATTCTACTCTCCTCTCTCTTGCCCAAAAGGAAAATGGAGCAAGATAATAAACTGACAAGGAACAAATGGAAAATAACTTAGGAAATATTGTAAGTATGGTACAGTGAGGTTCAGCTCAATTGGTAGAGCACTGCTCCACAGTGAGGACCCCAGTTCCATCCCCAGCACTGCAAAAACAAATGTGAGAAAGACATGGTTATCTACTCCCGAAGCAACCCCAAAATCAGCCATTGAAAACACTGTGAGGGTTGCTATGAGTCAGACCCAACTCAGTGGCACCTAACAACAACAACTATAACAAAAGAGAACTCCAGTGACATAATTTTAGAATCTATCATTACCATGCTTCATCTTTTTCACTTTGAAAAATCAGAGAAGAAAGTCATTCTTAGTAGGGATTAAATACATTTAAAAGAGTGTTAGAGGGCAAGGTGGTGATCATAAAACTCCAAACTGTGTAAAGCCCAAGGATGCTATGTTTTCTCTAATTTTTGATAGTTGTATTGTATGAACGCCATATAAAAGTTTGTACATGTATAAGGTATACTACCACCATCCCTATTTCCTAGAGCTTCCAATGAATCTTGTTGCAGAAGCCCCTCCATTTATGATGTAACCACATACCAATAAATCTATTGTAGGTTGTAAATACAGTAAGCCAAAAACTCATTCAACACCCCTAACTTACCAGGCATTA
>VMDO01028396.1:0-23988 GCA_007922755.1 Pedetes capensis
AAAGATATCTATCTATGTTTTATTGACCATGCAAAAGCATTTGACTGTGTGGATTATAACAAATTATACATAACACTGTGAAAAATGAGAATGCCAGGGCACTTAATTGTGCTCATAAGGAATTTGTACATGGATCAGAAGGCAATTGTTCAAACAGAACAAGAGAACACTGCCTGGTTTATGGTCAAGAAAGGTGTGTATCAGGGCTGTATGCCTTCATAGTATATTTTCAATTTATATGCTGAGCAAATCTTCCAAGAGTCTGGACTTTATGACAGAAAATATGATATCAGGATTGTAGAAAAACTCATTAATAGCCTGTGTTATGAAGATGACACAACTTTGCTTTGCTGAAAATGAAGAGGATTTGAAACATTTACTGATGAAGATCAAGCAATACAGAATTTAGTATGGATTGTATCTCTACATGAAGTAAACAAAAATCTTTACAACAGGGTCAGTATGCAACTTCATGATAAATGGAGACAATATTGAGGCTGTCTAATGCTTTGCTTTACTTGGCTCTACAATGAACACCCATAGAATCCATAGAAGCGGCAGTCAAGAAATCAAAAGATGCATTGCATTGGGAAAAGCTGTTGCAAGAAACTTATTTAAAATGTTGAAAATTAAAGATGTCTTATTGAAGAGGAAGGTGTGCCTGATGCATGCCATGGTATTTGCAGTTGTATTATATGGTTGTGAAAGCTGGACATTGAAAAAGGGACACAAGAGAAGAATTGATGCTTTCAGACTATGGTGCTGGAGAAGATTATTGAATATACATACCATGGACTACCAAAAGAACAAACAGACCTGTCCTAGACAAAGTGCAACCAATGTGCTCCTTGGAAGCAAGGATGACTAGACTATGTCTTACGTATTTTGGACATGTTGTCAGGAGAAACCAGTCCCTGGAGAAGGACATCATGTTTGGGAGCATGGCAGGTCAACAAAAAAAGGAAGACCCTCAGCTAGGTGGATTGACACAGTGTCTTCAAAAATGGGTTAAACATAATAAAGATCATGTACCTGGCACAGAATTGGGGAGTGTTTTGTTCTGTTGTACCTAAGATTCTTATGAGTCAGACCCAACTTCAGGGCACCTAACAACAGTAGCAGAATTGAGTGTTTTTAACATGTTTATTATTTACCTATATTTCTTTCCTTTGAATTATTTTTTCATAGCTTTGACATCCTCTCTCTCTCTCTCTCTCTCTCTCTCTCCCTCATAGTGCTGGGGACTGAACCCAGGACCTCCTGTATGCTTGACAAACACCACTCTCCTAACCAAACATGTCCTCACTTGGCCCATTTTTTATTGATGTATCTTATTTTTCTATTGCTTTCTGTATCTTATGTTTTAGGTGAAAGTAATAATAGATACATCACTGACATTTCCCACTTTATAAAGAAATAAATTGAAATTTAAAGAAATTACATCACTTGACCAAGGGTCATATGTGCAACTTTCATCTATTCTCCTTCCTTGACTTTGAAGCTATGTTATTAACAACTCTACTAAATTATGTTCATAGCATCCTTTTCAGAATTTATATTCCTCTCCTAATAATCTATTTCCTCCAAATACTTTTTAAAGGAATCATATAAAAAGAGCAGAAAATTTTGATATCCAAATAGGCATTTTCCTTATGAAAACCTATATAGAGAAATAAAATAACAGAGAGGTCAGTTCATTCTTATAGTTAATTGTTATTCGATGATCAAAACTCAGTAATTTCTAATGTATATGCTTTTAGAGCCACAAAAGTTTTCTTTTTCTCCTTTGACCTATGATATAGTTGCCATGGAAATGAGACTCTTTTTTTAGTATGTTACATATGTTGAAAAAAATAGTCTTCATTTTTTTCCTAAGATTTTCTTTGGTTGTGTATTTTTAAAGAACTATGCACATTTTATTTGCAGAAATATAAAAATACATTAAACTGAAAATACATTAAACTGAACTTACTAATTACAGATTGCCAATGCTCAACTCAATCAAAAATATGTTGATCAGAGAGTGAATTTTTTAACTCTCTCAAAGAAATTAGTTTACTGATGAGAATTGATTATCTTAGAGATTATTGTGCATTTCCTTTCATCTTTTCAGTTCTGTGGAGCAATACCTAATTTAAAGTTTAATATCTTCCTTTTGTTCCCATATGCAGCAGATGGCCCAGTCAACTACCTCCTACTATCTAATTCCTTAGTGACATTTATTATTCATCAGAGAGGAAGTTAGAAAACATTATCTTTCCAATTCCTGGCTTGCTTAGTCAAACAGATTAAAGAAAACAGCCTGTGACTAACCATAAATAAATAAATAAATAAATAAATAAATAAATAAATAAATAAGGTATATTTAAACACAAAAAAGCATTAAAGAGTAAAATCTAGTGGATACCTGTTCAGGACACTTGACTGTTATTCCACTGGTTAGATAATTTGGAAGAAAAGTAGATGATGATCTTTGCAATAGGGCTCACTTTCCACAGAGATTTACCCTTGGATCATAGAATTTCAGTCGAGGATTACCTTCAGCCCAAGAAATTACCTTTTGCCTGTCACTTCTGGTTTCCAATCCTTTCATGTATCCTAAAAGAGGCTCTACTTGCGTGTCAAAGAATTAAGTTGAATGCTGAGTGCATTTTCATTTTAAATCTCATTGTTATTATCATATGTGCTTTTTGGAGTCAGTGCTGGGGGAAGAAGGTCATTTCTATATCGTGAGTAAGGAAAGACACAAGGAAGTGTTTTAATGACTATATTAATGTAGTCATTCATGTTGGCTTAAAAGGGAATTTTTGTTAACTTCTCTACCTGCAAAGACAAAAATTGGTTCTGGCTTCCCTGATCGCTGAATTTGGTAGCTCAAACAGTGTTATCAATATTCAAGCACTTTTCTATCACTTAGCCTTCATTTTCTGAGATTTTTCTGTATTTTCTGGCAGCTTTCTTCTCAGGATAACATGAAAATGATGGCAAGGTGGGCCCTGGGTTCTATTTTCTTAACAACTCCCCAAAAGTAGAAGTACTTTTTAATGAAGCCCAAAGAAGTTAGGCCACAATTGCCTTAGAAAAGTTTAACTTTTGCTACATATTCTCCTGGGCTGGGATTTAGCTCAGTTGGTAGAGCACTGCTCTGCAGTCTCTGAGGTCCCAAGTTCGATTCCCAGCACCGCAAAAATGGGAGAAGGATGTGGCAACCCACTCCCAAGGCAATCCTGAAACAATCTACCATTGAAAACCCTATGAGGGTTGCTATGAGTTGGATACGACTCGACAGCACCTAACAACAACAACACATATTCTCCTCAGTCAATGACTGAGATCAAAGGATAGAGTAGCCTAATTAATGTAAGCACAGGACACATGCCCTTCCTTGGCACTGGAAACATCATTTCTACCTGCCCAAGCATGGGCCTGGGATTTAGCTCAGTTGGTAGAGTACTGCTCTGTGTGCTCTGAGGCCCTGGGTTTGATCCCCAGCAGTGCAAAAATGGGAGAAGGACCTGGCAGCTCACTCCTGAAAACAATTAACTCATCAAAAAGTAACTAGCAAGGCACAGTGTCAGGAAGTGTTTCCTTCTGTTGTATATAGGGCCACTATGAGTTGGATGTGATACAATGGCACCTAACAACAACAACCAAGTCCATGTGCTAGAAGACAAATGGTATCCTAAGGAAAATGGAAAACTGCTTCAAGAGAAATGTGACAGTCCTAAGCAAAATTCTTGTAGCTTCCATTTAGTGAGTAATCTTCATGAAGTGAAATGGGGCTCTGGGTTGTGCCTATTGTGCACAAAAATATATAGAGATTCTTGTCTATGGAACAGGTAGCAAATCACCTCATTTTTGAGAATCTTATAATTTAATTTATCTTTAGATATGGAACATTCCAAACTGTAGTTGAAAACAGCAGAAAAGATGTGTAGGCAATATAAGTAAAAGGAAGACAGATGTTATCATTGTCTTACAAGGATAAATAGAGAAACAGGTAAATATTGTTAAGGTGCCTTAGAATCAGCTCCCACCCATAGTAACCCTCAAAGGGTTCTCAATGGGCGATTGTGTTGGGATTGTTTCAGAAGTGAACAGCCTCGCCAGGCGCAGTGGTGTACAGCTGTAATCCTAGCGGTTTAGGAGGTGGAGGCAGGAGGATCGCAAGTTCGAGACCAGAGGCAGTCTGCGTAATTTAGCGAGACCCTGTCTCAAAAAAAAAAAGTTAAAAAATGGGCTGGGAGTGCAGCTTAGTGGTCCAGCACTTGCAGAGGATGCAAGTGTGAGGCCCTGGGTTCAACCCCCAGTATGGCAAAAAAGAAGAAGAAGAAGAAGAAGAAGAAGAAGAAGAAGAAGAAGAAGAAGAAGAGGAAGAGGACAGCCACATCCTTCTCCCATGTTTGCAGTGCTGGGGATTGAACCCATCCTCAGAAGGTGCAGAGCAGCACTCTACTAAGTAAACTAAACACAAACCCAAATAGGTAAATAGATAAATAAAATGTGGATGTAAACAATGGGTATTAATTCATTACTTCTAGAATTACTGCTAGAACTTGGATTTAGAAAAAGAAAATCAAAGCTGACTGCTTTCTCCAAACAGGATTCTATCCCAATCGCCTTTCCAATATAAAATTTGAAATATGAAACACCTATAGTATACATAACTGTAGTATTCATAGTAAGAAAAACTATGGTGTAATGGAAAAAGAAGATGTCAAAGGAATCCAAATTCTGTGATACAACTCTGAGATCTTGGTGTAGGATGCTCCTAATTTCTGTAGTTTCCCAGGGAAGGAATCTTAAGTATAGTAACCCCAAATTTTATGACACAGAGTGGGTAGCTGAAACTGAACCATTCGAATATATTTATGAACTATGCTTTTCCTATTCATACATACATATCTTTGATAGTTTAATTTATAAATTAGGCACAATAAGAGATTAGCAACTAATAAAATAGAGCAATTATAACAGTTTTACTAAAAGTTATGTGACTTTAGTCTCTTTCTTTTTCAAAATATCTTATTGCACTTTCACCTCCATTTTAATTAAAGGAAACAGTTTATGACTCCTTTTTGGCATATCCAATTTGCAAGCATCATTATTCTTGCAATTTTGGGCCATTATTAAGTACAATAAGGGGTATTTGAACATAAGCATCATGGTACTGTGACAGCCATATATATATCTGTCAACTTTCCATCATCATTACTAATACCTGAAGTAAACAATTTATAAAGAAAAGAGGTTTATTTTGGGTCAAGTTTTAGAGGTTTATTCATGATTGGCTGGCCCATTGTTTTGGACCTGTGGTGGCACATCATGGCAGAAGCACATGGTAGAGGAAATTGCTTATCACATGGCTCATCTGAAAGAGAAAGAAAGAAAGAAAGAAAGAAAGAAAGAAAGAAAGAGGAAGAGAGAAAGAAAGAAGAAAGAAAAGAAAGAAAGAAAGAAAGAAGAAAGAGAAAAAAAGAAAGAAAGAAAGAAAGAAAGAAAGAAAGAAAGAAAGAGAAAGAAAGAAAGAAAGAGAAAAAGTAGAGTCCCTTTTAGAGACTATACCCTCAGTGACCCAAGACCTCCCCACTAGGCTTTTCTTCTTAAAGTTTCACCACCACTCAAAGGAACCAAGACTGAGGACCCACTAACATATGGCCCTTTAGGGATACTTATCTAAACCATTGTTGTTTATTGTTAGGTGCTGTTGAGTCAGGTCCAGCTACTATGGATCCTAGTAGGGTTTTCAATGGATGCTTGTTTCAGAATTATTTCAGGAGTGGATTGCCACATCCTTCTCCCGATCCAAACCCTAGCAATGTAATATCTGAGCTAGCTACTAAGAAACTAATAAGTAAGTAGCTTATACAGTGTGGATATGCAAAACAAAAGAATAATCCACATCTCAGCTGAGAAAGAGCAGGATGGTATTAAATTTCATTGTGTTACTCAGGATGACGTGTGTTTTAAACTGAATTATTTATGTCTAGAGTTTCCTATTTAATACTTTCAGACCACAGTTGACAGTGGGTGACTGCAACCATGAAAGCAAAGGTAAAGGAGAGGTACTGTACTCATCTATCCTCTGAATGTAGAAAAAGTCAAAACAGCTCACTTTATAGGTACAGTTTGTTTTAGATAGCTCTGATAAAAAGGATCATTTTATCAGCCAACAAGAGAGATACTGGCTGAGGTAACAACAGTACTAGCATCAAACATTTTTCCTTGGGTGCATGTTTTTAATATTCTTACCTAACTCTTGTTAGTAAAATCTTCGGCCAAACATCAGAAAGGACACATGATTGGAATCCCTCTCTACCCACTACATTGTCTCCTAAAGTGCAAGTCCAATAACCAATTGATCATTTTGGACAGGATTCTATCACTTAAATAATCTTAATCTCATTGTCTTCTCTCAAATGAGAATGAATGCCAACAAAAGCCACCTGTTTTTCATTATAAGACCTAGATACCAGGTAGGAGAAAATATTCTGTGCAGAAAATGCTACATACTAAGCATTACAAAATTGGAGAGTGTTCTGTGGTACATGGCCGTATTTGTTCTGTCAGTTACTATGCCTGTGGATTTTGTCTATTTCTCTTTCTCCCTTTCAAGTTCTAGGAATTTCTAATTCTAATTGTTTAGAATTACTAGATCCTTTTACTGAAATGGCCCATGTGTCACATATTACTATGAATGTTTCATTTTATACCTGGAAACATTCTATACTATGAAGTTCACTTTGACTCTTACAAATACAGCTACTATGACCATGTTTTTATCATTCCTTTATAACCTCTCCCCTTTTATTTTGTGATGCTTGGGATTGAATTTAAGGTCTTCTGCAAACTAGGCAAGTATTCTACCAGTGAGAAGCATTATTTTGAAACAGAGTCTCAATAATTTGCACAGGCATCTGGGCTTAAACTCATTATCTTCCTATCTCAGCCTCACTAGTCACTAAGATTACAGATGTGAGCCACTGCTCACCACTATATTACATCTTTCTTTTTTCTTTTCTTTTTTCAGCACTGAGGATCAAACTTTGGTATGTAGTTTTGTTTTAACTTACATGTATCTTTATATATAAATGAGTTTCTTGTAAAAAACAATTTGGTCTTGTTTTATTCTTCATTCTGACTTCCATTCTGACTTCATTCTGACACCATCTGACTTTTAACTGAGAGTTAAAATGATTATTTATGTGGTCCTTTTTATACCTGCCATTTTGCTATTTGTTTATTTTCTATTTTACTTTATACTCTTACTTTTTACTCCTTCTTTGACTCATTTGAATAGCTTTATGTTTTTATGATTATACTTTATTTCCCCTGTTAAGATTATTTATACCCTTCAATTTTATTCATTAATAGTTGGCTCTCGATTTAAAATGTACACTTTAAGATAACAAAGTCTACCTACAGAAGAAAACACACAACTTCATCATCTGAATTTTAGAAAAGTTATATTAATTTTCCCCTCCAATTTGTGTCATATTTTTATACATTTAGACAAAGGCTGTCTTTACAATTTTCAGTGCACTCCATTGCTCTCTATAGATCCAAATTTCTACCTGGTTTCATTTTATGAAAAAAAGAATGTTCTTAACCTTTTTTACACTGTAGTCTGATTGCAATGAGTTCTCTTGGCTTCATTTGTCTGGAAAACTTGCTACTTAGTTTTTGATTTTGGAGGATATTTATACTACATAATGAATTCTAGCTATACATATATATGAATATATAACTTTACCAATGACATGTAATATATAATATATATAAACATATATTTAATGTACTATTTCATTTTATATTGGCTTGCATATTTTTGACAAGACTTCTTTTATTTCTCTCTGCATAATGTATCTATTTTTCCTCGTTCTACTTACAAGAATTTATAAATCTCTATCTTCTTTTGTTTCCTGTTATTTCTTCATAACGTGTTTTGGCACTTTTAAATGTTTATTCTGTATGTCACCCCCCTTCACTTCTGGTTTTCTTTTCTTTTTATTTTCTTTTTTCTCTTTTTCAATATTCTGAGGTTGAACTTAGGACCTCACACATGCTAGGCAAGGGCTCTACCAGTTAGCTGCAACTCCATCCTCTTTTCTTGTTTGTTTGTCTTTTTATTTCGAGACAAGGTCTTCCTAAGTTAGGCAGGTTGCCTCTGCCCTGCAACTCATGATCCTCTTGCTTCAGCATCCCAAGTCACTGAGATAATAGGTATGTGCCACAGCACCAACACCCCTTCATTTCTTGAACTCTGGTTATTTATATATTAGACCCCCTATCAGTATCATAGAGCTCACTGTTGCTCAAATTATCTTTTTCTCCCTCTGTGCTTTCTTTTGGGAGGTTTACATTGGTATGACTTCATGTTCATTGATTTGTGTATTCAATTTGCTGTTTAGTCACATCCAGAATGTCTTTCATTTTTGATACTTTATTTTTCCTCCCCAGATTTTCTCTTTGGGGCTGTGATTTAGCTCAGTTGGTAGAGCACGGCTCTACAGTCTCTGAGGTCCCAAGTTTGATTCCCAGCACCACAAAAATGGGAGAAAGAAGTGGCAATCCACCCCGAGGCAATCCCAAAACAATCAGCCATTGAAAACCTTAGGAGGGTCACTATGAGTAGGACATGACCCAAAGGCACCTAGCTAGCAAGATTTTCTCTCTGAGTACTTACTTCTTCTACTTAACGTTTCTCTTTTCATCATGGTAATATTTATTTCTATCTCACTGAACATTGCTGTTTTTGTTGTTGTATGGTGCCATTGAGTTGGATCCAATTCATTGCAACCATATGCACTACCCGACACTGTACCATGCACACAATCCTTTTAGGTTTGAGCCTAACGTTGCAGTCACCGTGTTTCTCCTCATTTTGAGTCATGTCACATCAGCAAACGGAGGTCCTTAGGGCTTTACTTCGTTCCCATCATTAGGGTCAACTCTACTTTGAAGAGGCAACTCTTCCCCAGTCATTTCTTGAATGCATTCCAATCTGGAGCGCTCATTTTCTGGCACTATATTTGACAGTGCCTCTCTATTATTCATAGGATTTTCAATGGCTAATTGTTTCAGGGGGCTGGGATTTAGCTCAGTTGGTAGAGCGCTGTGCTGCAGTCTCTGAGGTCCTGAGTTCAATTCCCAGCACCACAAAAATGGGAGAAAGGCCTGGCAATCCACTCCCAAGGCAATCCCGAAACAGTCAACCATTGAAAACCCTATGAGGGTCGCTATGAGTCTGATACTGACTCGATGGCACCTAACAACAACAACAACAACAATTGTTTCAGGAGTGGGCTGTGAGGTCCTTCTCCCTAATCTGTCTGGAAGTTCAGCTGAAACCAGTCTGTCCATCATGGGTGTCCATGCTGATATCTAAAATACCAGTGACATAGCTTTCATCATGACAGCAACAAGCAAGACCCTAAAGAATGACAAGCCAACAGACATATGGAGGCCCTATTGAACATATGAGGGGCCTGCAGCTCTAGCCCTGTGGCATCCGATCCCATCAGATCTCAGAAGCTAAGCAGGGTCGGGCCTGGTTAGTACCTGGATGGGAGACCGCCTGGGAACACCAGAAGCTGTAGGCTTGGGAGAAGGACCTGGCAACCCCTTCCCAAAAATCAATCTGCCATTGAAAACCCTATGAACAGCAGAGAAGCACTGACAATAGTATTTCCCCTGTTGTACAGAGGGTCACTATGAGTCGGATACTGACTCGACGGCACCTAACAACAACAACAACATTGAACATATGCAGCATGTTTATAATTGCAGTAATAATATCTATACCCTGTCATCCTATCACTTATTTCAGTTCTTATTTTCCTACCATTATTTCGTCTCTTTCTTATGAGTCATATTTTCCTGATTATTTATATGTCTGGTAATTTTTATTGAATGCTGGAATTATAATTTTCATATTTTTGATTAGAGGATACTTCTTTACTCTTTGTAGAATAGCATTTTATTTTCTTACAATCCACCTATGTTTCTTGTAATTACTTTGATTCTTTCAAGACTTTCAGATTGGATTCAGTGCAGCGTTTCTTTTAGAGCTAAATCACCCATGAGTAAGGCAATGCACTTCTGAGAATTCTATCTAAATCTCTTATTTATTGCTATACTTTCCACTCTAGGTGATAGAAAAACACACTCTTCCCAACTTTCATTGAACAACAAATTTAGTCTGTCTATTCCTTTTAGAGGGTTGGGGCTTAGCTCAGTTGGTAGAGTGCTGCTCTGCACTCTCTGAGGACCTGGGTTAGATACTGGCACTGTACCAGGGAGAAGGACATGACAATCCACTCGTGATGCAATCCTGAAACAATCAGCCATTGAAAACTCTTTATGAGTGTTGCTAATTGTCGAACCAGACGATGGCATCTAACAACAGTAACATTATATGTAGGTGTTTCTCCCTTGTTCTTAGACAGTTTGTTTCCATACCCACTCAGCTCAGTATCAGATTGTTGAGGCAGCCACTCCATATCTCTTTGAAGATTCTCTTCTCCTCTCTCTTCCTCTCTCCCCCCCCAGTACTTTGCCTTACAAATTCTAGCTGTTTGGACCTCCCCAGATCCTGATCTGTTTTCTGTACTCAGAAACACCACCCAGTTTTGTTTGTCTTTTTTCTCTACCCTATAATCTGAAAATCGCCTCCAGGCAGTAAACACACACAAACCTAGGGCTTCATTTGTTTGTTTTTACTCTTTCAGTGATCACAGCCCTCTGCTTCCAGTTGTCTAAGTCTGAAACACTTTTCTTGTATCATTGCCTGGTTACCTAGGTGTTTAAAGCAGAAAGGCAAATTTATAGCTTGTTCTCTGTTATGTTTCTACATGAATATTTTGTAAGGTTACTGAATTAGGGTGAATAGCCACTGTAAAAAAAACATCACACAAGTTTCAGTGGCTTACATAATAAAAATTTGTTTCCTGCCACATTTTAGCTCAAAGCAGGGGTAGAGGGTGGGGGCCAGCTGACCCTAAGTGGTCTCTCAGGATCTGGGTTCCATCATCTTTCTGTGCTGGCATTCCCTAAAGCTCCACATTTTCCTTTGTGCTCTCTGCATTCAGCTGGCAAGATGGTGAAAACAGAAAGCCAGGAAATGTTTATGGGCCAAGCCTAGAAGTGCCCTGGTTCACTGCTGCCAGCATTCCTTTGACCTGACTTCAGCCATCCAGCCCTACCCAATTCTGAGAGAGGCCAGGAAATGAAGCCTAGCCCTGTGTCTAGGGTAGTTCCATCCAATAGAAATAAAAAGTGAGCCACACATGCAATGTAAATTTTCTAGTAGCTACATTGTACTTCAAAAAAGAAAGAGTAATGTTATTTTTAATAATCTCATTAGACCAAAATATGCAAAAACTTAATCATTACAACATATATTCATATAAAAATTATTAATGACATATTTTAGTCTTTTTTTATACTGAGTCTTCACAATCTTATGTTTATTTTATGTGTGCTTGTCACACTTTAATTCTGATAGTAAATTTCAATTACAAATACTTAATTGCTATTCATACTTTCTACAATTTGAAATTAGAAAGTAGATTTTTACATACCTAATTTCTTCCAAACCCACTTAAAATTTTACAGCAATTCAATTGAGTATTTCTTTTTTAAACATGTTATTTTTATATGTTATTTATTATAAATAAACAAGTTCATCAGTCATACTTGGTACATTTCAAATAATCAGTAACTACACATGGCTAGAGGATACTGTATGGGACAGTGTAAGAGGTCTTTTTGTAACATATTTACTTGTTGTTAGGTGCACTCAAGTCAGTGTCCGACTCATAGCAACCCTACATCCAACAGTCAAGACAGTATTGCTACTGCGTCTCTGCTATTCACAGGGTTTTCAATGGTGGATTGATTTTTGGGAGGGGGTTGCCGGGTCCATCTCCCAAGCCTATAGCACCTGGTGTTCCCAGGCAGTCTCCCATCCAAGTGTTAACCAGGACAGATCACACTTCTGAGATTGGACAGGATCAGCACCACAGTGGCATGGCTACAGGCACATATTTACTTAAGACACACTAATTGTACAAAATAACGGGTTTCATTATGACATTTTCATACATGTATATAATTTCATTATGACATTTTCATACATGGTATAACTACTTGATCATATTTGCCTTCAATGTGGGCTTAAAGCAAGGTGTGGCAAACAATGGCTCAGTGGCCAAATCTACTCTGCAGTCTGTCTTTGAATGTCCCTGAAGCTACAACTGATTTTCATTTTTCTAAATATCTTTGTATAAATCAAAATAACAATATTTTGGGACATATGGACATTGCATGCAATTGGAATTTCACTGTTGATTAAAATGACCCAGCTGTAACACTATTGCCTGCAGCTGTAGCTCTGTGGAATCCAATCCGGTCAGATCTCGGAAGCTAAGCAGGGTCGGGCCTGGTTAGTACCTGGATGGGAGACCACCTGGGAACACCAGGTGCTGTAGGCTTGGGAGAAGGACCTGGCAACCCCCTCCCAAAAATCAATCTGCCATTGAAAATCCTATGAACAGCAGAGAAGCACTGACAATAGTGTTTCCCCTGTTGTACAGAGGGTCGCTATGAGTCTGATACTGACTCCACGGCACCAAACAACAACAACAACATAACACTATTGGGAATTTACCCAAAGGGAGATGGGTCATCATACCACAGAGACACCTGCATCTCCATGTTCAATGCTGCACTTTTCACAATATCAAGGATATGGAATCAACCAAAGTGCCCTTCAACAGAAGAATGGATAAAAAAACTATGGTACATATACACAATGGAATACTACTCAGCAATTAAAAAAATGAAATAATGCCATTCGCAGTTAAATGGATGGAATTGGAGAAAATTATTTTAAGTGAATGAACACAAGCTCAGAAAGAGAAACACCACATGTTCTCACTCATATGTGGGGGCTGAATCACAATTATAAGAAGGAAAAATCCTATTCAAAGGTCAGATCAAAATAAAAGGGGAAAAAAAAGATTAGAATGGTGTCAATATAAATGGTCTAGAAAATGCATGCAATTGTTCTAACAAGATAAAAACAAAGATCACTACAGGAAAAGTTTCTATCTTAAGCAGAAATGGAACCCAAGGACATATAGAAAAATATTACCAAGTAAAAGATAGAGAAGACTTAGATGGGGAGGGTGGGAGAAGGGGGAAGCATATGGAAGGGTAAGGGGGAACCTATATGAATAATGTACATCAAAATGCATATATGGAAATGTCACAATGAAAAGCATGTCAGAATGAATCACATTAAGGTGTACATTAAAAATTTCCAATAGAAAAAAGTGTTTTACTAGAACAGAGCTATGCCTACTCATGTACATATTGCCTATAGTTTTTGATTTTTTTCCCCCATGCTGCTGGCAGAATTGAATTGCAAGATAATGTATAACCCCCACAACTAAAATATTTACTTTTTTATCCCTTATGGGATATTTTCACAAAAAAAGTTGAAAACTATAAGAGTCAAGATTTATGAACAAATTGATTTGTCTTCTATTATTACAATCATAAACTACATCATGACCTATGGAGGATGTAATCTGACCCTTGGGGGTTGTAATTTGGAAGTCACATAGTATTTATGACAAGGAGCTCTTTGCATATGCTGGGTGTTAAAAGGGAAAATTTGGAGATGTTTTAGGGAAAAGGATGATGTATGACAATGGGAAGTGGGTTAAAAATAAGAACACCATAATACTGAAAAATAAAAGGGAGATTGTTTTGTCTTTCACCAAACTCTTACAATCACAGGGTGACAATGTGACATGAGAAATATCTGATAATCAAGAAAGCTTTGGTTGTATTACTGTATCCAACGAGATTATCTCAAACCTCATAGTGTATCCTTCTTTTTCCTGACAACTTCTCTTTACCTGAGAGGTCTTTTCTCTGTTCCGGGCACAAAAATCTAAGTTTTTCTTCCTCACATCAGTAATTATTATTTATATACTCTCCATGAATCTCTGATGTCTGCCCAATTTTTGCTCTTGGAATCTGCTGTCAGTCTACGCTTGATTTGGGGACTCGGTCCCTTTCCTAGCTACCTGACATCCCACAGCGTTGTACATAAGCTATCAAAGTTTTGCTATTGCTGAACTCATGGGTCTATAGAGCTGGGTCCTACTGTGGCCTCCATATTCTAGCTATTCCCCCAAACTCACTATGCCCCTGAAACTGCATACTCTTGTGAACATGTCTTTTATAACCATTCTTCTGAACCATATGTAGTTAAGGAAGAGGAATAAGTTAAAACAGATGGCAGAGTTCCACTCTGTTTCAAGGAGCAAAATAAAAAGTGAAGGTATCTAGGATTTGGAAATAATGCTGAGTGTGCCAGGATGGCCCCTGACATCTCAGTACCAATCTTACCCCTTCCATCTTCTTGTTGTATTTGGGAGGCATAAAGCCTGAAAATGTTTCCCTGGCTTCCTGGTCTGTAAAAGATACTTCTGTGAGATCTACAATATGGAGAGCAAGGGGAAGCCATGCCCATTCTGTTACAGCAGAAGTGAGTAGAACTCTGGGCAGAGGTCAGAGAAAAAGTTTTCAACAGGTTCTAAGTAAACATTTTCAAATCACCTACTCTATCGCCGATAGGAAGGGAGATTACTGGTGGTGTCTACACTCAATTACCTTACTCTTCATTTCCTGGAAGTTAATAGGTTCTCACTGACTCTTGCTCCCAAGAGTACTTTCAATTGTTTTTTAAGTGATGATTCCTGTTTTAAATGTCTTCCTATTAAAAAACTTGGGCTGGTTTCTTCTTTCCTGTCTGAATCTTGACTGGCACATATCACCAGCAGCAATTTTCTGAGTGAGTGGGACTGCATAAGGAAGGGATGTAAGTTCATAGTTTTTATTCCCTTAATCCTTATTATATTAAATAGATATGGAATAATTAAGGTATGACAGGATCTAGGCTAAGCTGAGCATGATCTGCTGTCAAGGTTGATAGAGTCTAGGAAAAAAAAATCCACATGATATAAGGTGATAAAAAGTGCTGTGAATGACCAAAAGAAAATGATTTGAACTTTCATACTAGTCTTTGACGATATTTTTGGAATTTCCTTTGTTAGCCAGAACATTGCTCCTATTTCCTTGTCAATTCATGAATTTGAATTACCTGTACTTGTTGTCCTCATTAAAGTCATTAGATAAATTGATGGTTAAATATGGAATATTTTCATGTGATTTTTCTGTGTTTGTGTACATGTGGAGAGACAGAGAGGAAGAGAGAGGAACAAAGGAAAAAGTCTTATCACACTGCTACAATTTGAATATGTCCCACAAAGTTCATGTGTTGGAAACTTAATCCCCAATGCAGTAATGTTGGGAGGTGGAACCTAATAAAAGGTCAGTAGATCATGAGGACCTGCCCTCATGAATGGATTTACTCTATTATCATGGTAGTGTGTTGTTGTTAGGCGCCATCAAGTCAGGTCCGACTCTTAGTGTCCCTATGTACAACAGAATGAAACACTACCATACACTGTGACATGAACAAGAATTTTTTTTTTGGGGGGGGGCTATTGTTGCAGAAACTGTTTCTTCTCATTTTCAGTCATACTATATAAGAAAATCAAGGTCCTGGGCTTTACTTCATTCCATTATTAAGGTTAAGTCTGTTTTGAAGAGGCAACTCTTCCCTATTCATCTCTTAAATGCCTTCTAGCCTGGAGGCCTCATTTCCTGGCCCTATATTTGACAGTGCTTCTCTTCTATTCATAGGGTTTTCAGTGGCTAATTGTTTCAAGAGTAGGCTGCCAGGTCCTTCTCCTTCATGTGCCTTAGTAGGGAAGCTCAGCTGAAACCTGTCCACTATAGGTGGCCCTGCTGGTATCTGAAATACCCATGACATAACTTTCAGCACAGCAACATGCAAGGCCCCACAGTGAGATGGGAGTGAGTTAGTTATCACAAAACTGGGATTATTATAAAAGCAAGTTTGGTCCTATTTTATTCTCTTGCCCCACCTTACCTTTTCACTTTCCACAATGGATGACACAGCAAGAAACAATTTCAGATGCTTGCACCTTTATATTGGACTTTCCAACTTCAGATCTATAACAAACAATTTTTTTCTTTATGAATTACCTGTCTCTTGTATACTAGTATAATAGCAGAAAATGGACCAAGATACATAAATCTTGTAAAGATCATCTAGGATGCCTATGGCTCAGGATTTGTATCCTGCAGTCCAGAGACTCTAAAAGAAATTGTGTATTAGCATTTGGGGCAGGGCCTTTGTGTAAAGAACTGTCCAATGCTATGTAAGAGTGTGACATTCTGGCACCCACCTATTAACTCTTGGCAACACTTTTATCATTGTAACAACTCATTGTATCTCTTCCCTAAACTTCTGTAGATTATAGAACCATGTCTGAATTGCTACTAAAATATATTACAAACTGACTTATTTCTAATATGTCAGAAATATACATATTTCTAATATGTATAAGGGTATGTATTTTCCATTTTATTCACAAAGCCTTTGTGAAATGATTTTTTTGTAATGCCAATATATTATGCCTCCAGAGATCCCTTACAGACCATCTCTGAGATGCTCTTCTCCAAAGTAAACAACGTTAATGTGGTATAATTAATGTGATGTAACTTATTCACTATAATCACAACCTGACTCCTGAGCAATTCTTTCTCTTCTAATGCTTATAATTCAATATTTGAAAATTGCATTATACTTCTAATTAAAACAGGATGCTATTTCTGCCTACACATTTAGGAAATGTTTAGAATTTTTAGTTCTTAATGATGATGAGAATACAACAAAAAGGGAATTGCATATATTGTGATGGAAGGAGAAATTGTTCCAAAAACTATGTGTGTCAACAGGCTTAAAATATATACTTGTTTTGACAAGTTGATTCCATTTTTTGGAAACTCTTATACCCTTGTTGTCTATAGTATAGAAGGGTTTAAGATCAAAGGTACTCTTTGCAGTGCCATAAGTAATTGGAAACAACCTAATGATCGTAAGGAGAGAAGAAGAGAAGGACAGGGCAATCCACTCTCAAAACAATCTGTCATTGAAAACTCTATGAGGGTCACTATGAGTCAGAACCGACTTGACGGCTTCTAAGAACAGCAATAACAATAATGATCTGAAAATGTGGAAATGATTAAATACATTTGGGATTTTGTATTATAGAATAGTATGCACTCATTACAAATGTGCTTTATAAATATTCTTACCACAGATAATCAAATATAAATATCAGAATAGAAAATTACATTTAAGATTAATACCTAATGAATAAAGATATATACAATAAGCCGGGTGCCATGACACACATCTGTAATCCCAGTATTCTGGGAGGCTGAGTTAGGAGGAGTACAAGTTTGAGGCCAGAAGCAGCCTGTAAACTTAATGAGATATTGTCTCAAAATAAAAGGAAAAGGGGAGAGTGATGGGATTGTAGTTCACTGGTAGAGCATTTGCCCAGCATGTGTGAAGCTCTGTGTTCAACTCTGCAGTACCCAAAAAATACATATATATAATAAATATTATGTATATGAATACATTAAAATATTTGATAGTTCTTTTATGTCCATCCCACTTAATGAAGGAGCAAAGAAAAAGCAAATTCATGCGATAGCCAGCATTTACTTGATTTTGTTCACTACAAAAAAAAATACAAGATCTTGATGGCTTACAACAAATATGTACTTCTCACTAGCACTACATAAAAGTTGATTGTTGCCCCTCAAAGCATTGCGAAGGCTTCATGATCCTGCCGGTCTTAGCTGTCTTCCTTAAGCTTGGCTTTGGTGGGCAAAACAGGTGTAGGTGTCCTTAGGAAGAACACTGTATGGAGCTTCCTTTGACACACAAGAGGGCAACATGATTCTAATGATGCATTCCAACTGGTTTTCAAAGAACGCAGAAAAACTTGGGGAAAAAAAAAAGATTTGCATTGCTTCTAACACTTTTCAATTGAGTATCACCAACCACTCCTGTTACATCAACCCAAACAAAAAGTCTAAAGTGAGCAGTTTCAAAAAGTCTGCTCTTCCAAGGTAATGATCATAAGGGAGAGAAGACAAATCTGCCACAGTGAGGTAGAGGGTTATATTTATTTTGTTTTATTGATTTATTTACTTGATGGCACTTAAGAGCTACATTCAATTTATTGATTAACGTTTTACTGCATTTTTCAAATTTGGTATGTTTTATTGTTATATATCAATTTTTTTTTTTTTTGGTACTGGGGGTTGAATCCAGGTACTCAAGCTAGCATGCTTTGCAAGTGCTGTACAACTGAGCTGCACTCCCAGCTCATTTTTTTAACCTTTTGAGACAGGGTTTTGCTAAATTATGCAGACTACCTCTGGTCTCAAACTTGTGATCCTCTTGCCTCTGCCTTCTGAGCCACTGTGATTACAAGGGTGCACCACGATGTCCAGTTTTATATATCAATTTTTAAATTTATAGATAAAATTCACAATATCCATCATAATTTATTCTTGGATTTGGAAATCAAGTTTTTATTTTGTGTAGTCTATCTCCACCCTCTTTTCTGAAAAAACGAAATGTTTACTTTAGGTGCTCTGAATTGGTCCTATTCTTCATATTTTATAAAGCGCATCCATCCTTCCATCCATTCATTCATTCATTAGTTCAGTGAGATTATTTTAAATTATTTCAGAATACTGAGGCAAGATCTATTTTTTGCTAAAGTTCTCAATGCAATGTGAGCAGTTAGGTGGTCCCTTACCATTTATTTGTTCTTTTTTATTTATTTATTTATTTATTTATTTGTTTATTTATTTTGCAGTACTAGGAGTTGAACCCAGGGCCTTGCATCCCCAGCCCCCCCTTTTTTTTTTCTTTACTTTTTGAGACAGGGTCTTGCTAAGTTACGCAGACTTCCTCTGGTCTCAAACTTGGTCTCCTGGCTCCGCCTCCCAAGCCTCTGGGATTATAGGCTTGCGCCACCACGCCCAGCTCATTTATTTGTTCTTGTATGGACAATAAGTTAGGGCAAAGTCATCTGCAAATACTAAAGAATGGTAGTAGAGAACTGAGGTCTCAAAGAGGATGAGAGGCTACAATGGGCTTAAACATAAAAAAAGATCATGTGCCTGGCACAGAATCAGGGAGTGTTTGTGTCTATTGTACATAGGGTCACTTTGAGAGGGACCAGAGTCAACAGCACCTAATAACATCAAGAAGTAGAATTCTTATGAAATGAGAGATTCAGTAAGAGGCAGATGAAGAGATACCTGATAGAAAGCTGAAGGTACAGTTTATGCTGATTGTCCTTACTACTAGTTCCTGGAGTGTAGCTTTCCTGGGCTTTGTCTCCTGAAGTTGCATTGCATCTGGAGATTTCAGCTATAAGCTGAAAGGATAACCAGTGACCTTTTCACTGTGAATTCATTATTTGGCTGTGTTTATTTCATTAAAAAACATTTATTTAACCCTTACTACATTTACCACTTCATACAATTATCTATAAAAACTCTGGCTTTGACAACAATTTTATTTACTTGTATTAGCTAATGATTAATTCATAGACCTTTGGGTGATACAAACTTGATTTCAGACTCTGGGACTCTCAGTACCAGAGTTATTGTGACATTTGAGTTACTAGTAATGAGGCCATAGGTCTTAATTATCATCAGCAGCACTATTATTAGGAAATACACAGGAAAAAAATGAGAAATAGAAGGAAAAGGAGTAAATAAATAATAAGGTGACTCTTTGGGACTTTGAATATTATCAGACAAGTCCCATAGCCATCTCAGATTGTAAATGGAAGTCATTTCAGAGTGGCATAGTTGCATTGTGATTTATATTTGGACATAGGAAACTGATGTCTTGTGTTTGAGAAACACTGAATGGAAAGGTCTAGCTGGCCAGAAGGACTACATAAGGTCTCTCTAAAGAGTCACACAGTGGGCAAGTTTATCTAACAGTGTTCAAAAAGGCAGCACACTTTCTAATCAACTTCATGTGGTCACTATGCATGTTGGGTAAATCCCGTGGTTGCCATTGCTCTGTTTCCATGCTGCCAAGCAACATTAGAGCAACAAATCCAGATTCTCATGTTCTACAAACTGGGATGCAAACTCCCTGGATGACACATGGAGTAATTTTAGTCATTTGGAAGGAATGTCCTCTTCAAAATGAATGTAATAGTTACTTGGTTTAAATGTCCCTTTCCCTTGGGTATTTAATAGTTGTGAATCAACCAACTCCATTTTGTGAGTGCTGCAACCTTGACAAGAATGTTTGAAGGCTCCAAGATCATGCCATTTTATGGGTTTCGTTTTTAAAAGTTAATTAACCTTTGGTTGTCTCTTCTTAACTCTTATCATCTTCTGTCTCCCAAGAAACTCAGTCATCTCTTAACTTTCACTTAATAAGAAAATTATAAATAAGGTCTAAAACTATAAACTGAGTTGATGAAACATAGTATTAGGAAATTTGTCTTAATGTTTATTTTATTTTACTTTATTTTATCTTGTAGCGCTCATGGGGTTGAACCCAGGGCCTCGTCTATGCTGATCAAGCATTCTACCACTGAGCTGCACACACAGTCCCTTTTATTCTTCTTCTTCTTATTATTATCATCATTATTTATTTTGGGACAGGGTTTCAATAAGTTATACAGGCTGCCTCTGGCCTCAAATTCACGATCCCCTTGCCTCACCCTCCTGAGTCACTGGAATTACAACCTGCAACATGGCACCTGGCCTAATACTGATTTTAAAATGTCAGAAATACTTTTGGTCAAATGTGAAACTCCAGATAACTACTATTTTCTTGATTGTCTTGATGTGATAACATGGAAATTTAACGGATGTTTAGTAATCTTCTTGTATGCTGTAGGATAAGCCCAGAAAATCATTATTTTTGAGATTTATTTTTCCTATTATGTCACCTGATTATTTTAACTGCTATTCCATTTGAATATCTCCAATGAACATTTCTTCTGTGGTCTAAAAATGCCATAGCATTTCCTAAGTTGTAAAGACTTTTAATATTAATTTAGAATCCCCTAAATATATGCTGGGCTGGGATTTAGCTCAGTTGGTAGAGCACTGTGCTACAGTCTCTGAGGTCCTGAGTTCAGTTCCCAGCACCACAAAAATGGGAGAAGGACCTGGTAATCCACTCCCAAGGCAATCCCGAAACAGTCAGCCAGTGAAAACCCTATGAGGGTCGCTATGAGTCAGATACTCCACGGCACCTAACAACAACAACAACAAATATATGCCGCCTGCAGCTGTAGCCCTGTAGCATCCGATCCTGTCAGATCTCGGAAGCTAAGCAGGGTCAGGTCTGGTTAGTACTTGGATGGGAGACCATCTGCAAACACCAGGTACTGCAGGCTTGGGAGAAGGACCTGGCAACCCCCTCCCAAAAAATCAATCTGCCATTGAAAACCCTATGAATAGCAGAGTAGCACTGACAATTTGGGAGAAGGACCCGGCAATCCCCTCCCAAAAATCAATCTGCCATTGAAAACCCTATCAACAGCAGAGAAGCACTGACAATAGTGTTTCACCTGTTGTACAGAGGGTCGCTATGAGTCAGATACCAACTCGATGGCACCTAACAACAACAACAACAACAAATATATGCCTGCCTGCAGCTGTACCACTGTGGCCTCCAATCCCTTCAGATCTTGGAAGCTAAGCAGTCCCTAGTTAGTAGTGGATGGGAGACTGCCTGGGAATACCAGCTGCTATATGCTTGGGAGAAGGGCCTGGCAACCCACTCCCCAAAAAACAATCTACCATTGAAAACTCTATGAATAGCAGAGAAGCAGCAACAATACTGTTTCGCCTGTTGTACATAGGGTGGCTATGAGTCAGATACCAACTCCACATTACCTAACAACAACAACAAACATATGCTACTCTCCAAGAACATAAGAGCCTACCAGTGAGTGTCATGTTCACAATATCCATGGTTTAATTGTTTGGCTTTGCTACTTCATTTTTTCCTACATGGTTTTATACATTTGGTGGATATTAAGTCATTAGCTGTTTTTGGTGGGTTTTGTGGTTTATAGAGAAATAATGCATGAAAAAATTAAAGATAAAATTAGAAATGGAGAAATTTCATACATAAAAGAAAATATCTATGGTCATTAAATGGAACGAACACTGTAGTAGTTTGTAACTTTTCCACTGCATCTCTAAATCTTGGCACTGAATGGAAACACCAGACACAATGTTTTAGAACCTATATTTTCCATAAATATTCCTTTTTTTACAGTTATAGAAAAAAAGTTATTTATATGAAACCAAGAAATCACTAAAATGAAAAACATCTGGTAAAAATAGGCCAATATGCTAAATCGAAAGGGAAACATTCCTACTTAATATATATTGCTTTTCCCTCATAAAGAGTGAAATTCTTCATATAACTTTATGTATTTTCTGAGTTGTATTTTAAGATAATTTACAAAAGCATCATGTTGTGATAAATTTTTCTTGTAACATTAATGTTTTATCAAAGGTATATGAGGAAAAGGCAATACAAGATTATGGTTACCACACAGGTCTTTGATTCTAAGTCACTGAAAGAACTTTCTGAATAACTTAGCCAGGAACTATGGTGCATGACTGTAAACCTAGCTACTTGGGAGGCTAAGGCATAAGGATTATGAGTTCAAGGGCAGAGGCAGCTTGTGCAATTTACCTCGTCTCAAAATCAAAAATATTAAGGGGCTGGGAATGTGGCTCAGTGGTACAGCACTTGCCTAGTGTGAAAGACCCTGAGTTCAACCCACTCAGTACTGGAAAAATATATTATTGAATATTGTTTTGACATTAAATGAAGTCATATTTCTTTGGGGGCTGGGACTTAGCTCAGTTGGTAGGACACCGCTCTGCAGTCTCTGAGGTTCTGGGTTCCGTTCCCAGCACCTCAAAGCAAAAATGAGGGAATAACATGGCAATCCACTCCTGAGGCAACCCAGAAAACAATCAGCTATTGAAAACTCTGTGAGAGTCACTATGAGTTGGACACGACTCAATCTTACCTAACAACAACAACAACAACAACAACAACAACAACAACATTTCTTTGGAGGTGAATTACGAGTGCATATTGCAACTCTGATCAAATGCAATTTCATGGAATAGAACACTACTTCATAAAAATCATATATACATATGTGGTGGAGAACCTATGGAAAATTCCTATGCCAACAAGGATTCCATGGATTTTTGAATAAATTTGAAAACAAAAATAAGTAGTTCATTTGTTACAATTTATTGAGAATCTCTTATAAGTTTCAGTTTGGTATTTTCATTTTTTTATTCTTACCTACAGTTTGCACAAGCAAGATGGATATTTTTTACCCATTGAATAAGTAGAATTTAATGTCTGTATTTTTGTCAGAAGGAAACAGATGCTTCATTAGGCTTCATAAGTATTTGAGAAATGTTTTGTTGGCAAAGTGTCCTTTCTCTGTTCTATTTTTTTTAATTTATTAATTCAAGTATGGCTACTAGGAGGTTTTTGAAATAAAATATAAAATCCAAACCACAAAATCATATTTGGCTGTGATGGTGGTTTTTGACCTCTGAAAATCCACTTGACTTCAAATGAAATGTTCATATTAACAAAAAATAATCACATCCTCTTCCTACCTACTTAAAGACACACGGGGCTTATTTTGTTCAAAAAAACAAGAAAGCCTGCTACAAATTTTATTCTAGAGAATACCGATTTACTAAATAATAAGAAGCTAGGAAATCTAGTCACCTTCTGCTTCTGGTCATTATTATGTCTAGGTGTGATATGTGGAACTGATACAACTATGTTGGGCCAGGATGGTAACCAGAGAAAACCTGTTAACCTATCAAGTCACTTCATTGAAAATTTAGGGAGACCCTGTCTTAAGAAGTCAAAAAAAAAAAAAAAAAAAAAAAAAAAAAAAAAAAAAAAAAAAA
>VMDO01028397.1:0-23997 GCA_007922755.1 Pedetes capensis
AAAAAAAAAAAAAAAAAAAAGACCAAATTACATGTCAAAAGAGACTCTAAAACTTGCCCTTGAATGGTGACCAGCTAAAGTAAAAGGAAGACATGACAAAGTTAAAGAACTAAACAGAAGATTTCAAAGGGCAGCTCAAGAAGACAAAATCAAATATTATAATGACGTGTGCAAAGAACTGGAGATAGAAAACCAAAAGGGAAGAACACACTCTGTTTTTCTCAAGCTTAAAGAATTGAAGAAAAAATTCAAGTCTTGAATAGGAATAGTGAAGGATTCTACAGGGAAAATATTAAACAACACAGAAAACATCAAAAGAAGATGGAAGGAATACACAACAGTCATTATATCAAAAAGAATTGGTGGATGACCATTTCAAGAAGTTGCTTATGATCAGGAACCAATGGTAATGAAGAAAGAAGTGGAAGTTTCCATGAAGGAATTGGCAAAACACAAGGCTCCAGGAATTGATGGGATACCAATTGAGATGTTTCAACAAACAGATGCAGCACTGGAGGTGCTAACTTGTTTAAGTCAAGAGATTTGGAAAACAGCTACCTGGTCAACTGACTGAAAGAGATCCATATTTGTGCCTATTCCCAAGAAAGGGGATCCGATTGAATATGGAAATTATCAAACAATATCATTAATATCACATGCAAGTAAAATTTTGCTAAAGATCATTCAAAAGTGACTGCAGAAGTATATTAACAGCGAATTGCCAGAATATCAAGCTGGATTCAGAAGAGGGCTTGGAACCAGGGACATCGTTGCTGATGTCAGACGGACATTAGCTGAAAGCAGAGAATACCAGAAAGATGTCTATGACTTACTGACTATGCAAAGGCATTTGACTATGTGGATCATAACAAATTATGGATAACATTGCAAAGAATGGGAGTATTAGCATAACTGTACTCATGAGAAACCTTCACATGGACCAGGAAGAAGTCATTCAAACAGAACAAGGAAACACTGCCTGGTTTAAACTCAAGAAAGGTGTGCTTCAGGGCTATATCTTTTCACCATACCTCTTTAATCTCTATAATCCAAGAAGCTGTGTAACAGAATACATGGCTGGAAGAGCTGAAGAAAATATAAGGAAAAGGCAGCTGGGGAAGGATTTAGTTGCTTGCCAGGTAAGGCTTTGGCCCTTGGAAGTTCTCTAAGCCTGAAAGCCCCCTTCTGTTATCTCTCTGACCTTGGGCACAGACCCTGTGGTGAAGACTCTATGTGCAGTGGACAGAACATGCTAACATTAATTTTAAGTAACTCTTCCCTGTCTCCCAAGAAAATATGCTTTAATCCACTTTTCCCTGACTCATAAGAATGCTCAATGTTATGATAAAAGCCTAATAAAAAGAGCTGGAGACACTAGGGAGCAGTGCACCTGAAGGTACTTCATCCCCCACTTTGGTCTCTCTGACACTAACTCTTGGTGTGGAGTAATCGTTTTTGCATTACTGATAGCCAGGAACAAAGCCGGACTTTATGAAGAAGAAGGTGGGATCAGAATTGGAGGAAGATTCTGTAACAACCCGTGTTATGCAGATGACACAATTTTGCTTGCTGAAAGTGAAAAGGATTTGAAACATTTACTGATGAATAACAAAGTACACCGCCTTCAGTATGGATTGCACCTCAATATCAAGAAGACAAAAATCCTTACAACTGGCTCAGTAAACAATTTCATGATAAAAGAAGAAAAGATTGAGGCTGTCCACGATTTTGCTTTACTTGGCTCTATAATCAACACATACAGAAGCAGCAGTCAAGAAATAAAAGGAAGCACTGCATTGGAAAAAGCTGTTACAGAAGACCTCTTTAAAGTGCTGAAAAGTAAAGATATCACATTAAAGATGAAGGTGAGCCTGACTCAGGCCATGGTGTTTTCAGTTGCATCATATGCTTGTGAAAGTTGGATGTTAAGAAAGGGAAACAGAAGAATTGATGCTTTTGTATTACAGTGCTGGAGACGAATATTGAATATGCCATGGACTGCCAAAAGAACCAATAGATCCATCCTAGAAGAAGTACAACAAGAGTGCTCCTTGGAAGCAAGGATGGCTAGACTGCATCTTACATATTTTGGACATATAGTCAGGAAGGACCAATGCCCAGAGAAGGACATCATGTTTGGAAGAGTGGCGGGTCACTCTTCCAAAGGAAGACCCTCAACTAGATGGATTGACACAGTGGCTGCAACAATGGGCTTAAACATAAATATATTGTGTCCCTGGCACAGTGTTAAGGAGTGTTTGGTTCTGTTGTACATAGGATCACTATGAGTTGGACCCAACTAGATGGCACCTAACAATAACAACTAAATGTTGGAATCACTCTAGATTCAGGACTGTTCCCTATTCTTCTACGTGATAATTTTTATACCCACAATTTCAGTGACCAACTCTGTGCTGACTACTTAAATTTATACCACCAGGTCAGAACACTCTAGTCCGCACCTATACTAACACATTGTTGGTATCTCCTTAGACATTTTAAGGAGAATTTAATTTAAACTCATGATTTTTAACTCCCAGCCTACTCTCCATCTCGAGTCTGGTCATATAACATCATTCACTCAGCTATGAAGGCCAGAAAAATAGGAGTACTCTTTGACACACCTCCCCCATATCCAGTCCATCACAAAGCCCTGTTGACTTCATCTCCTAAATGTTTGCCTAGTGCATTCACTTTTTCCTACTACACCGTGGTCCCGGCTAACCATCATTTCTTACATATTGTAATATCCTCCTGACAGTCTCAGGAATTCCTGGAACTCCACCCTGACTCACAGTCCATTGTCTACACTGCAACCAGAACATTCTTTTCAAAATGCTAGGCTATGTGACATATACCACTCCAAAAACAACAATGAAAAGCAAACAGTAAAAACAAAACAAAACAAAAAGAACTTTCAATTGCTTCCGGTAGGCATTGGGACAAAGCAAAGCTTGCAATTGGCATTTAAGATCTGGCTCCTCTCTACTTCCCTAGTTGTACTTGCCCTGCTTCCACTCCCTGAAGGGGATGAAATCACCAACTGCCTGTGCTATTCACTCTCTTAGGTGACATACTTCAGACCTCATCTTACCAAGAACCCTTCCCTCGCCTCCCTGACAAAATCAAATCTCTCAATACAGGTTCTTGTCACATCTTCTATTTTTCCTGCATTCAATTTCTCCCCCATAAGACATACAGTTAAGATTTTATGTTTCTTTTGCATAACTATCTTTTCTCATCATTGTATCCCTAAGGCCTGGTCCATCCAATCCCTGGCACACAACAGGTGCTCAAACAATATTTGTTGAATAAGTTAATGCTTTTTACAAACTATTACTGTTTCATTAAAGCAGGTCACCAAGTGATTCTGTATAACTCTTGAGAAACCTAGCAAAGTTCATTGTATACACTTCCTATTATTATAGAGCCTGCAGCTGTAGCCCTGTGGCATCTGATCCCATCAGATCTTGGAAGCTAAGCAGGGTCGGGCCTGGTTAGTACCTGGATGGGAGATCGCCTCGGAACACCAGAAGCTGTAGGCTTGGGAGAAGGACCTGGCAATCTATCTGCCATTGAAAACCTTATGAACAGTAAAGAAGCACTGACAATAGTGTTTCCCCTGTTCTACAGAGGGTCGCTATGAGTTGGATACCGACTCGACGGCACCTAACAACAACAACAACAACATTATTATAGAGGGAAATCATGAAAACAATACAAAATTAACAATATCAATTTTTTTGTTGTTTTATTTTTGTTTTTTGAGACAGGGTCTTACTGCATAGCTCTGGCAGTCCTGGAGCTTACTACATAGACAAGGCTGGCCTTGAACTCATCTCGATCCTCCTGTGTCAGCCTCTGGAGCACTAGGATTACAGGCATGTACAACCACGCCCAGTTCAACAACATAATACATTATGAAAAATGAAAGGTAAAATTCCCCCATTGCCCACCTTCATTTTCACTCCCAAGGTAACTAACTATCATTAATAGTTTAATGTGTATCTTATGTATATTTATGTGTGTAGGCACGTAAAACTAATACACTTTAAAACTATTTCATACTATCCTTAATTTAGATCAGTTTTCCTTAATCTGCTGGCATCACTGAAATTGTATTATATACCAAAAGTAACTTTAAAAGATTATAAGAAGAGCAGATCGCTTTTTTTTTTTTTTTTTTTTGCAGTACTGCAGGTTGAACCCAGGGCTCACGCTTGCATGCTGTGCAAGTGCTGTACCACTGAACTGCACCTACAGCCCATTTTTTTACTTTTTGAGACAGGTTCTCACTAAATTACACAGACTGCCTCTGGTCTTGGACTTGGGATCCTTCTGCCTCTGCCTCCCAAATCACTGAGATTACAAGTGTTTGCCACCACACCAGGCACCAGCTGGCTTATTAATTGAAGCTAAACTCCATTCTTAGGAGATGGACCTGGAAGCCCACTCCCCAAAATAATCAGCCACTGAAAACCCTATGAATAGCAGAGAAGCACTGACAATAGTGCTGGGCATGGCACAGTGCTAGGCAGTGTTTCCTCTGTTGTACATAGGGTCACTATGAGTCGTACCCGACTCAAAGGCACCTAACAACAACAATAAACTCCATTCTTACCTGCTTTGCCATTCTCTTCAGCTGAAGTGCTCATTAAACAGGCAATAAACTTGTTATCTACTTGCTGAAGAACCTGCCAAGTCAGATAAGTGGTACAACACTAAATAAAAAAATAACAAAGGCTTATCTTCATAGATAAGAGTCAAAACTGTACTTTATTTTGGACTACAATGCTCACATCTAAGACTGAGGTAAGGTGCTATGGAACCTGGATAAAAGAATGGGCAAGTAAAGCGATCAGAGGTTAGGAATGTAGACACACTACAAAGAAATAAGGACCAGGGCATCTAAGAGAGACATGTTAACAACACTTTAGAGTACTTTCAGTCTGGGGATCTAGCTCTGTCATAGAGCACTTGCCTAGCATACACAAGGCCCTGGGTTCCATCCCCAGCACTGCAGGAAAACAAAAACAAAAATCTTTTTGTGTGAAGTAGATCTGAAATGTTCCTAACAAACTGATTATTAGACACAATAATCAGAAATTACTAAAAAATAGAAATCAAATAAATTTTTATAATTTATGCAAAAGCAAGGGAAGCCATTTTGGTAATTAGCCTATTAAAGGAGTAAGTTAAAAGCCACTAGTGACTTTAGACCTTGGTGGCTCCTGGTACATGAAGCTCTTTAAGACGCCCTGGTCCATACCACTGCCCCAGGTTCTATTTTGGGATCAACTGTTCCCTTCCTCTGATACCAAGTCAATACCAGGTTAGGAGGTGATCTAGCTTTGTCTTACTTTCTAATTTGTTTCTAAACTAAAAACAGGAGATTAACACAGCCAAAATAGTGTATACAGAGCAAAGTAGACAAGATATCTCTCTTTTTTTGCACTTGACACTGAACCTAGGGTCTCGTGCATGCTAGGCAAGCATTCTACTCACACTATGAACCTCAATAAATAATTTATTCCCTCTAAACCTGCTTACACTACTAAAGACATTTCTTTCTTTGTAATTATAATGAATCTCTTGCTTTTCCTCTGATGATAAAAGTTCCAGTATGATTAAAAAACAAACACCTCATGTGCTTTGACCAACATAGTCTTTATTACTAAATAAGTCAAATTTCACAAAAGTTAGTCTAGCTTAAGATTTACAGTGATTTCAAAGTCAGTTTTTACCTGCATTGAATGAATCATTTCTTTGGTGAAACGATAGGGGTACAAGATGTTGTGAATTTTAACTGCTAAGCTCTCAGCCTGGACACTGCTTACATCAACAGCAACCTAGAAAGACCCAGCAAAAATATCACTTAAATTTTATTTTATTTATTTATTTATTTTTTGTGGTACTGGGGGGTTGAACCCAGGACCTCTCGCTTGCATGCTCTGCAAGTGCTGGACACTGAGCTGCACACCCAGCCCATTTTTTTTACTTTTTTTTTTTTGTGGTACAGGGGGTTAAACCCAGGGCCTCATGCCTGCATGCTCTGCAAGTGTTGGACCACTGAGCTACACCCTCAGCCCATTTTTTTTTTTTACTTTTTGAGACAGGGTCTCACTAAGCTATATAGAGTGCCTCTGGTCTCGAACTTGTGATCCTCCTGCCTCCACCTCCCAAGCCACTGTGATTACAGGTGTGCGCCACCGTGCCCAGCTCAATTTTAATTTTTTATGTCTGCAGACTGACCATGGATCTCAATGTCCTTTAACCCCTAATGGATATTGTGCTTCTGAGGTCACATGTAACCCCACGCTGCAAGTATCCATGCTTAGGTAAATGCTACAGTACCCCATGTCCAGAACCTGCCTGGGAGTCTGTTTTGACCCCATGTTAAAAACATTCACTTTCATATAATCTACCAGAGAGAGGCTGAATTCAGGGAACTTACAGATTCAAAAGGTTCTAAGAATAATTTAGTCTTAGCAAGTTTTGATTATAAACAAAATTACTGACAAAAACTAATATTGTTTCAGAACAATTTGTCCTATGTTCCAAGATCAAATGGTTAAAGACATCTTAACTGAAGAATCAGTAGTCAGATGCTCATCTGTTACCCAGTCTTATTAACACACAGTACATTCCGTGATAACACACTAAGGAGAGAACATGCACCAAAGCCTGATGATGAATTGCTCTTCATGTAAAAGACTCACTACTTTACCTATCATAACAGTTTTCTTATCACCACCCTGAATATTTACTAAAGCTGTGAGTCAGGGTAAATGCATTCTCTATTTACACATTGATTCTACATATTTAATCCCAAAACATACATAACATAACAAAACATAAGCATTCTACATGTTTAATCCCAAAACATAACCTTCCAAAATGCTGATTCCTCCTCTCTACATTAAACATTAATTTCCAAATAAGTTACTTGGAATCATAACTAATTTCCATTTATAATTACAATTTACTATAGCCATTCATGCAAATCTCCAATTTTTTTTTTTTTGGTGGAGGTTGGGGGGCTGAACCCAGGGCCTCATGCATACTTTGCAAGTGCTCCACCACTGATCTGCACCCCTAATCCCTTTTGAATATTTTGTTTTTTATCTTGAGACAGTGTCTTGCTAAATTGCTCAGGCTGCTTCTAGCCTTAAACTTGCAATTTTCCTGCCTCTGCCTCCCAAGTGACTGGGATTACAGGCATGTGCCACCATGTCTGGCCAAATATCAAGTTTCAATGAAGTTCAAATTTAAAAATAACAGCCGGGCGCTGTGGTGCACGCCTGTAATCCCAGCAGCTCGGGAGGCGGAGGCAGGAGGATCACAAGTTCGAGACCAGAGGCAATCTGTAACTTAGTGAGACCCTGTCTCAAAAAGTAAAAAAAAATGGGCTGAGGGTGCAGCTCAGTGGTCAGCACTTGCAGAGTATGCAAGCATGAGGCCCTGGGTTTAACCCCCAGTACTGAAAAAAAAAAAAATAGAATGAAAAATAATCGGCAAAGAAAGTGCTACGGACCCACCTCTGGGTAACGGGCAAATACTGGATTGTCCCATTCTGAAAATAAAGACTGAAGCGATTCACTACCAAGAGCATCATCCACAGCATCTAAAACAAAGGGGACAGGTAAAACTGGCATTAAGAACCCCAAGAAAAGAGTGAAACTCTTGTTTGGTTGCAGCCTCAAGACCAAATATCAGACAAACTGTTCCTACATTCTATAAATGTGCAGAGTTTCAGAGTTTGCTGTATTGTATCTCTAAGTTGTTTTGGTATGTTACTTTTTAACCTACAGTTGACAACTGTATCTTCTGACATTATAGCTTTTCTACAAATTGCTTATAAGAGACATTTCAGAGTACATGTCCAGAAGAAACTATAGCTCAAATTAGTAGCCTCACTAACGTTAGGTAAAAATATACGTTATCTATTTTTGAAACAACAACAACAAAAATGTCTGTAGGTTTTTCAAAGAGTTTTGCTTAGATCAAACCATTGCAATATGGATTGGTACTTATAAAAATAAGAAACATTTCCCCAATCACAAGACTCCGTAGACTATATGTAATCACCCAGTACTGACCTCAAGTCTGGAAAAATAATTTCCCATATAAATGCATGCACTGAATTATTTAGTGCTGCTGTTAAACAGGGCCATGGGGAATTCCTGGTTCCAGGAAGGCACAGCTGGCACTGATCAAGCGTAACAATGCAACCCTGCTTTGTTTTTTGCATTAGGTGGTACGGTGTGTACTGGGTGTCTCCACAATCTTTGTTATTGCCCCTACCTCTGTTATTCTGTCTCAGGACAGTCCTCTTTTCCCGAACTCTTGGAAGGAAAGGAAGAACGAGGTCGCTTCTAAAAGGATGACATCTGTACTGAGACCCTAAATATAAAAAAGGAAAACCTAGAAATGTGAACTCAACATAAAAATAAACTATTAAAAATTAAATTACATAAGCTCTTTCCCCAAAAACTGAATGAAGACACAAGGCAGACTACTAAACAGTAAGTGGGGAATCATAGTTCTTTAATGAAGTTAATCTACTAATTTACAGAGATATCTACATTAATGCTTTATCCTGTTATTCATCTATACCAAATATAATGAAGACTTAGGTCACAGGGATTCTCAATGGATGGCAGTTTTGCATGTGGGGACATTTGGCAATGTTTTTAGACATGTTTTTTGTTGCTACATGTGGGTGAATGAGCTGTTAGAATCTAGCAGATAAAGGCTAGGAATGCTGCTAATCTACAAAGCATAGCTACTCAGAGAAACCTGTGTTTTACATAGAGTGGCACTTAATGATTCCCCACAACTTAGTGCAACCTTTACAGATTTCCAATTTATGTCTCCTATCCCCAATATATGCCTCTGGTATAACACTCATTTCATCATGTATCTCATTATATTTATATAGCTGCCTCTTCTAATAAGCTGTGAAATGCTGAAAGCAAAATCAGTTAATCTGCAATGTAACAACACCTATCACAGCGTAACAATCAAAAAGTGTTGAATGAATACATGGAAAGATGAATGAATCAAAGGTTTTCAGTTCAAACTTTAAAGTATGGCAAGATTTGACCTAAATTCTAACCATCTCCCTGAACGATGATCAGATTTGAGTTTTTAAAACAATGCTAAATTTGACACTTTTGAACAGGAGCAAAACATGAAGTATTATTACAAAGAGATAAATCTATTGGATGAAATAGTGGAGCATTTGCCTAGCATGCATGAGACCCTGGGTTCCACCTCCAGTACTGAAAAAATCTATATGTACGTGTGCATGTGTGCGTGCGTGTGTGTGTGTGTGCGTGCGTGCGTGCGTGTGTGTGTGTGTATAAAAGGTGTGAGGATGGAGTTCAGCACTATAGCAGTTGCTTAGCACACAAGGCCCTGGGTTCAATCCCTGGCAAGCCCTCCCCAACCCGCCAAATGATATTTTTAAAGAAAATATTTCTCAAGGACTTGACATTGCTCTTTTTTTTTTTTTTCTGGGGATAGGGGATTTAACTTAGGGCCTCATGCATGCTAGGCAAATACTCTACCATTGAGTTGCGCCCCCAGCACTTTTTAAATGTTTAACTTTGAGATAGAACCTATGTTGTGCAGGCATCCCCTAGACTACAACTGGCAATCCTTCTGCCTCAGCCTTCCCAGTTGCTGGGATTTCAGGTGTGAGCCACCAGTGCCCAGCTGACACTACTTTTTAAAATTATCTTTATAGATCTTCTCTTCTGTACCATAAAATTTATCTTTTTGCTGGGCTGGTCTTTAACTTTTGATCCTCCTGACTCAGCTGCTGGAGTGCTGGGATTATAAAACATGTGCTACTATGCCCAGGGGCTAGGATTTAGCTCAATTGGTAGAGGCCTGCACTGCAGTCTCTGAGGACCCAAGTTCAATTCCCAGCACTGCAAAAATGGGAGAAGGACCTGGCAATCCACTCCCAAGGCAATCCAGAAACAGTCAGCCATTGAAAACCCTATGAGCGTCGCTATGAGTCAGATACTGACTTGACGGCACCTAACAACAACAACAACTATGCCCAGCTCTAAAGTTTATCTCTTAATAATTTACTGCATGTAACATTGTCATATGGGAGAAGGACATGACAATCCACTCCCAAAGGCAATCCTGAAACAGCCATTGAAAACCGTATAAGGATCACTATGAGTTGGACATGACTCGACAGCATCTAATAACAACAACATTGTCATGTGTGGTTCAACCACGTTCTAATGTCCTGCTATACAAATGTCATTTCCAGAAAGGTCACATTCCACGTGAACGGAGAGTGCTAAGAAGCCATCTTCTCATGAAGCTTATTTCCACAGCAAAAATACTTTTCACTGGGAAACTTATGAGTTAACATGACTCTCAGAAGTTCACCAGAAGATATGTTAATCCAGAAAGCTAAGTGGTCTGAAGTGTTTTAAACATCTAGATTTGTTTAATAGAAGCAGATGTTTATGTTGAGTATGGCAGCTAAGATTTCCCTCTTTGTTTTGGCAACAACCATCTCACAGTTCAATGTAATCCAGTTATTTTTTGGCAACTTATCAGAAACAGTTGCACTTTAGTAAGATGAGGTGCTGGTACCTATGAGAAGCATTCAGTACAAACCAGGACATAAAACAACCTAAACTGAAAAGCACATGAAGAGCAACTGGAGAGTCTCAAGAGCAATACTGAAAGAAAAGGGTTTTCTCCTTCTATTGAAAACTTTGAAAGTTACAGTAATGATTTCTTCCCCCCACAGGAGAAAACTGAAAAAATTGAAAAGTAAAGGTCTTATTTAACCTTAAATAAAATCAGAGTATCCAGCTAGAGATATTCATCCTGAGAAACTATAAGTTGATTTGCAATTATATTCATATAATTTACATTCTTTTGTAGCATTCAAGATTTTTAATATGGATGCAGATTTAATGTTTATTCTTCTAGTGCAAAGCTAAGATTATAGCCAGATGGGAATGAGCTTTACCATCTTCCAACATCTGGCTCTCAACACACTGCCAAAACAATGTCACTTTTAATGTTGATGGAGACCTGAGAACCCTGAGTCCGAGTCCAGGCTCTGATGTAGCCTTGTGGTATGATCTAAAAGCCACATTATTGCCCTCCTGAATAACATATTCATATACCAAAAACAGCTCAAGTGGATTATCACATGCATTACAATAAAGTACACTGGAAAAGTATAGTTATAAAAGTACATACTTAGCATATACTTTGAAAAATGTATGGTCAAGACCTACTTTTTTGGGGGAAAGAAAGTTCATAAAATATTACTGTACTAAGCCATACATTTTGCTGGAAAACCTACAATTACAGAATCATTCTAGCCCTTAGCCTGGACGTTAGAGAGAGAAGGTTTCATGTCTTTAAAGACAAATTTCTAGAGGAAGTATATGTTCGGGAGGGAGGAAAAAGCAGAGCAGTACTGTGGATTTTCTCAGCTATTAATAGTACTATTTTCATTAAAATGGACTGTTCTGGCCTCTCTTATACATTGTTATTGTTGTTAGGTACCATCGAGTCGGTATCCGACTCATAGTGACCCTCATAGGATTTTCAATGGCTGACTGTTTCTGGATTGCCTTGGGAGTGGATTGCCAGGTCCTTCTCCCATTTTTGCGGTGCTGGGAATTGAACTTTGGACCTCAGAGACTGCAGCACAGCGCTCCACCAACTGAGCTAAATCCCAGCCCATCCTCTTATACATACATACATCATATTGTTTTTGTTGATGTTAGGTGCCGTTGAGTCGGTATCCGACTCATAGCGACCCTACATATAACAGGCAAAACACTATTGTCAGTGCTTTTCTGCTGTTCATAGGGTTTTCAATGGTGGTTTGATTTTTGGAAGTGGGTTGCCAGATCTGTCACCCAAGCCTACAGTGCTCCCCAGGCAGTCTCCCATCCAAGTACTAACCAGGCCCAACCCTGCTTAGCTTCTGAAATCTGATGGGATCGGGTGCCACAGGGCTACAGCTGCAGGCACATACATCATATAGGTACACTTATATTCTATATTAGTCTTTCATTATATTTCTATATTTAAATAGTGCTGGACCTAGAGAATCTTCATATAGTATAAAACACAAGTTTTAAAATCCACTTTCAAATGCTTTGCCTCCTGAGATCACCTTTTTGAACAATGATTATCTTGCTCCTTGGTCATTATTCTCATCTCCAAAAGCATTTCATGCCTGTAAGTATCACATACTTACCATTCTCAAGTAGGACATCTATAGCCACAGTTGTCAAGTCTTTAGTACAAGAAGTCTGCACATCCTTCGTAGGAGCAGTGAATGTGCTAAGTCCCGTCCTTTTGTTGATGTAAACCATCCTGCCCAGGACTACATCAAAATGCTGTTGCCAATCCAAAGAACATGTGTTTGGCTCTTCATTTTCCAAACAAGTTCTTGTTTTGGATTCCTTACTATAGGAACAAATTCCATCTTGCTCTATGGTGGTATCTTCTGTCTGACCCATTACTTTTCTACTGGGAGAGTTAGGACTTCCTATCTGCTGCTCTGAAACGCTGATAAGACTATCAGAATCTTTACTGATGATTTTAGGATCATTACAGGGTAATATCAAAGGAGTTTCAGGTATCACAGTGTTCTCCACTGCTTCATTGTCAGAATGTGTTTCACTGTCCTTACTGAAGGAATGATCCTGTGTGATAAAATTTGATATCGGGAGGATGCCACTCTCTGCTTTGTCATGTTCTTTAAATAACTCACAAAAATCTAGGGCCAACCCAATGCACAAGTCACTGTCTTTCCGAATGGAACCTGACTTCGGAAAGTCTTTAAAATGACTCGTCATCTCCACTGTTGGAGTTTCCATTTCAGAACCCTTCAGTCTGGACAATTTAGAGGCTAGTGATTCAGGTGACTTCTCAACATCTGAAGGTTTTCTATTACAGTGAGATAATTCTGCTAGAGTTTCAGGACTTTCTCTCAGACAAGGCATCTGTTGTCCCAAGCAGTCTTCTTTGTTGGAGAATGGAAACTTCTCTGAGTACAGGATGTGACTTACTGGTTGACAAGCGCCATCTGAATCAGTATGCTTCACAGTACTGATTTTACAAACATCAGAGTTGTCTAAGTGGTTCTTATCTTTCAGTGGAATGTTAGGTTCAACTTGAGGACCAAGACCGGTCCTGGTGTCAATGTTATTTTCCTCCATTTCTGTATCCAGAGGATTTTTAACTTTCCCATATTGCCTCTTAAACTTCTCTAAAGATCCTAGTTGTGAACTCAACCTTAGCTTCTTACGGACTACAAATTTGGAAGAACCAATTAACTTATCTGTTTTCTCACTGCCATTTGAAACACATCCATTCCAAGGGAAAGAAGAGGACGTATCGTGTAATAAGCAATCCACATGTGATTCTTTACCACCTTCTTGAAAAAGAGTAAAAATTTCATCAGTTGCTACTGGTTTGTTCTCTTGCTCATAACTTATATTTGCTCTGGAAAATGTTTTGTTGGATAGTTGAGTAGATTCTTTAGTTAAAGAGCTGGTTAAATATTTGCTGTCTGGAGTCTCAACTGAATGATATGTTCTATTTCCAAATGTTTCTTGGGCACTTGCAGGACCAGGTCGAACATAATTTTTAAATGAATGTTCTGTTTCCATTGATTTAGCTTGTTCATTTTGTACCACATGTGTTATAAAGCCAGTACAACATAATTTAACTTGTCCATAACTAAAAACATTTATTCTTCTACTATTACTAGGCTTTTTGCTTTTCTCTCTCTCTCTCTGAGCACTATGCACTCTCAATGTTGTCTCAAAAGGCAGAGGTTGGTGTCTCATTTCAGTAGTACCTTTAAATTTCTGTAGTTGATTTTTAATTCCATCATTTTTGGGGATGTTGGCAGCCATGCCATTAACAGTAGTATTTACTTTCTGTATTCCTAGATCCACCCCACTCTCTTCAAAGTGATGTTGTGTCTGAAAAGGGCTTGAAAACATGTTTGGACTGCTTCCACGTGGACCTTTGAAAGAATTATGTTCCAGGTAAGATTTTTTCGGTTTTTCATTTTCTCCAGGTTGTGACACTTCAACTGTCTCTTGTTCTAACATTTTTGATTCCAAACAAGAGCTGTCTTTGTTATGTAAAGATGATTCTGTCATTTTACTATGGCCTGGGCCATCCGATTGATAAGTGTACAAAAGCGAGTCATTTGTCTTTTTTCTAATAGCTTCTGAGTCCCTAGAATTCTGTGTGCTTTTGTCTTCTATAGCAGCTTTTCTTTTTACTGCTTTTGACTGCAAATTAAACATTTCATAGGAATCCAAAATGTTATTACATGCTTCCTGGAAACTTCCCTGGTCTTGCTTCTCATTAGAGGGTACATGCTTCTGAATAGTAGTACCAAATAAATTAAAATTATTTTCACTAAATTCCTTAATATCTTCACCTGATAACTCCACAAATAATTTTTCTTGCTTTAAAAACATTTTTACTCCTTCCTGAATACAAACCAACAGAGTATCCCAGTTCTGAAACTCAATCAGAGTTTTTGCTGGCTCCATGCACACATCATACTCAGAGAGCTGGCACTGAACGTTAATGACATATACCCCATAGAGTTCAGGGGCAGATCGGTTCCGAGGACTTGAATTCATATGCCTACTGGCAAAGCCATTCTTTGGCTTGCATATAGTACTTTCTTTTCTTAATAAAAAGTCGATGAGTTTATGCAACTTTGTCCTTAAAACTAGTCGTTTGTTCACAAACAAAAACTGCATATTCTTATTATAGTGTGCTTCAGAGCTAATATAGCCACTAAACTCAAACTCCTTATATTTAAAATGTATTTCTCTTAACTTCTGGGACTTGCCCAACCCATAAATTTGACAAAATCGGGAACATATGTCTTTGGTTTTAGGGAGCTGAAGAACCATGGAACCAGAAACATCATTTCTCAAAGAGAAAGAAATGGAAGGGTGCATAAGTGAGAGAGCTTCCATCCTCTGCCTAACCTTCTCAAACTCCAGTCTGGGATCCATGCATTTCCTCCTTACAGGTAACTGGTAAAATAGGTTATATACCGTTACTGTTGTTCCTGCACTTGGTCTAGTCAAATCAGCTTCACAAGCTTTTAGAGCTTTTCCATTCTGAAACAGTTTCACAAAAGTTTTCATTGTCCTGTTTTTCTTGGATGAAATTTCTACAGCACTGGCCATGTCAGCTATACTTGCCAAGGCCTCCCCTCGGAAACCATAAAACCTTGGGTTCTCCAAGTCCTGTACTGAGTTGCATTTACTAGTGAAATAACGATTCCCCACCTTGTCTACATCATCACTCCCCATCCCCAATCCATTGTCTATCACTTGAACTTGGAAGGTTTCCATATTCACCCTGACAGCCACACATTTTGCTTCAGCATCAATACTGTTGAGGGCAAGTTCCTCAACACATTGGCCTAAGGAGCTTATTGCCAAACCAGACCGCAATTTGGCTTGTACTTCAACTGACAAGCACTTGATCATGGCAGGTAGAAAGGTGGTGAGAATGCCAGGTTCTGGTTTCCTTCTCAACTGGAAATAACTGCCTATTGGAAGAAAAAAATGAAATCTTTTATTAAACCAAATTATGAAACATAATATAATTGTACCTCTGATTTCTAGGCAGATCACACAACTCACGCCTGGTGCAATGGACTTAAAATCTAAATAAGCCTCATAATTTCAAAATTTGCATTGTTTCTTTCTAAATCCCATATGCCCTAAAGTGAACATAATTGTACATGATGTTGACTCGTAAGGACAGTATTCGAAATTCTAACCAGTTCACCAAAAACAGATGCCTAAATTAAATTCAGCTAAGAAACATTAGCTAGAAATTATTCATGAAAAAAATCCAAGCTAGTTTCATAACATTTATATATTACACAATAATCATGACTTTTAGAAAAACTTATAATGAAGTGCTAAGACACTGTAAGCAGGAAGATGAAGCAACAGGAGGAAATAAAAGTCAAATTGTTCTATTAAGGAGAGGTAGACAGGCTGGACATGGTGGCACATACCTGTAATCCCAGTGATTTGGGAAGCGGAGGCAGGAGGATTGAAAGTTTGAGGCCAGAGGCAGAACACTTGCAAAGTATGCACAGTATCTTGGGCTCAGCCCCCCAGTACTACACAAAGAGAGAGAGAGAGAGAGAGAGAGAGAGAGAGAGAGAGAGAGAGGAGCATTAAGTGATTATTTCTTATTACTACTAGTGCTAGTATTATTATTGGTTAAATGCAGTTGCCTTAGGGGAAAGAAGTTGGGAATGGCAAAGGATAAGGAAGGAAAATTCCTTTGCTTATAAGTCTTTCTTTACCATTTGATTTTTAAATCTTGCTCTTGTATTACTTTAAAAGTTTTTAGCCAGGCATGGTGGTAAATACCTATAATCTGAGCAACTGGGAGGCTGAGGCAGGAGAAATGACTGTGAGTTCAAGGTCAAGCTTGGTGTACATAGCTCTAGCCAGTGTGAGCTATACAGCAAGACCAAAAGAAAAAAGTTTTTGCAGCCAGGCGCTATAATGCAAACCTATAATCCCATCTACTCCAGCTACATGGAAGGCAGCCTGTGTAATTTAGTGATCCTGTCTCACAATACAAAGTGAAAAAGAGGCCGGGAGCCTGCTTGTAATCCCAGCAACTACGGAGGATGAGGCCTGAGGATGATGAATTAGAGGGTAGAAGCAGCCTTTGTAATTTAGCGAGACCCTGTCTCTAAATAAAAAATAAAATAGGAGCTGGGGCTGCGGTACAGTGGTGGGGCACTTGCCTAGCATGTGAAAGGCCCTGGTTCAACTTCCCATCCCAGTACTGCAATAAATAAATAAGTAAATAAATAAATAAGGTGGGCTGGGGGTGCAGTGAGTTCAGTGGTACAGCACTTGCCTAGAGTGCCTGAGGCCCTGAGTTCAACTACCAACTACTGTAAAGAAAGAAAGAAAGAAAGAAAGAAAGAAGAGGAGGAGGAGGAGGAGGAGGAGGTTGTTCTTACTCTTATATTAATACTCTTGGTCTTCACTATGGGCTAAAACTACCTTGGCAGCAATGATAGTATGGGGCTACTGGAACTTGATTTTAAGTTTTCTTGCAGGAGAGTAGAAGAGGAGGAGGAGAAAAAGGAAGAGAGGGAGGCGGGAGGGGGGCGGGGAAGGGAAGGTAGCTGGGTGGGAAAATAAGATTCTACGGACATTAAAGATCCTCCAAATTGGTTTCCAAACCTGTACAGCACTTTGGAGGCATTCTAAGATAACTAACAGCTGGCAGCAAATGAAGGGCGAACGTTTAATAAGTATTCTGATTAAACCCAACAAAATCATTTCCTGATGGCCTCCCACATCTTTCAGGGACCCTGAGCAAGGGACTACTCGGTCCGGGTCCAGAACAGGCCGGGCCTTTCGGGGCAGACTCCTGCTCGGCTCAGGCTCCTCCCGGTCCCCTCCCAGCCTAGCCTCGCGGCACGCAGCCTCTCTGCCGCGGGCGCCCGTGTTGACCCAAGGCCGCAGGGGCGTCCCGGAGCCCTAGAACACCTGGCTCCGAAAAGCCGGCCCGCAGTGGTCACCAGAGCCAGTATGGTGTTAGAAGAGCTCCAGTGACCAGCCTCTCGTCACGTGCATTCCCCCAAGTCACCTTGAATCTCCTTCCCGAATTATCTGATAGCAACCGCCTTGGCCGCCGGACGCGCGCGCCTCGGCTCAAGAGGTTCGTGCACGCGCTAGCCCACGAGCATGCGCTTCTGAGGGGACTCCGCGAGCGCGCTTGACACTCCAGTGCGCACGCGCAGCAGCTGTTACCAGCCTGGCAATTTTGGCTTCACTGTATCCCTTTGCACCAGTGCTTTTGATTCTCAAAACTCAACCCCTTTGTCATGGTATTGTCAGCGGTGGAGGGAGGCTGCAAGAGAAGTTCTCTTTCCAAGACTTCCATTCAGAGAATGCCGGGTCCTTACTGTGTCACAAAAATGAACTTTAGGACAAGTCAGCTAGAGTGAAGCAGTTGTGGAGTTTATTAGGTATAAGCAAGGGATGGTACGTTTCAGAGTGAAGTGCAGGTGCAGACAGAGAGAAACGCACCTAAGTGTCTTCACAACAGATATCTGATTGATTCTGGGATTTTTGAAGTTACATTGCTTAGCGGGGTCCAGGAAGTGTATTACATCGATTTACAGATAAGAAAAGGAGCATTTATTAAAATATATTGGGACTCTGGCCTTTTGTCACAAGGGAATTACATAAGCCTGTTAATTCATTTTAGTGTGACTTAGTGTGACTCCTGGGGAAGCTCGGGATTCTATATGGGCGGTTCTCTCGCTCTTTTTTTTTTTTTTTCCGGTACTGGGGGTTGAACCCAGGGCCTCGCGCCTGCATGCTCTGCAAATGCTGGACCACTGAGCTGCACCTCAGCCCATTTTTTTTACTTTTTTTGAGACAGGGTCTCGCTAAATTACGCAGACTGCCTCTGGTCTCGAACTTGCGATCCTCCCGCCTCCGCCTCCCGAGCCACTGGGATTACAGGTGTGCGCCACCACGCCGGGCCTATATGGGCGGTTCTCACAGCAGCTTTCCTCCTTTTGGTTGTGCTAGAATTCTCTGCTGATAAGACTCAGACCAGATCCCAAAATACAAACCCATTTCCTTCATAAGTCCCCCAAATCTTCCTTTCTATCCTGTCTCGTATGTGAGGCTTTTTCCAGTAATTTTGACTTGTGTTTTCCTCTTCTAGTTTTCTTCTCCTTTGCTAATACTAATATTTAATATATTTTACTTAAGGCTGAGGTTTAGCTCAGTTGGTAGAGCACTGTTCTGTGTTCTCTGAGGCCCTGGGTTCAATCACAAGCACTGCAAAAACAGGAGGACTTGGAACGCTACCCCCAAAATAATCTCAAAACAGTTGGCCATCTAACACCTTATGAATAACAGAGAAGCACTGACAAAGCACTGGGCATGGCCCACTGTCAGGGAGTGTTTTGTTCTGTTGTACATAGGGTCTCTGTGAGTTGGACCTGACTCAAAAGCACGCAATAACAGCATATTTTCCTTATTTACTGAATGTCTTCTCTTACTGGAATGCAAGCTATATGAAGGTAGGGATTTTGTCTGTTTTGTTTACTGCTGTATCCCTGTGGCCAAGAACAGTGCTTGGCCTAGGGTAGGTACTCAGTGAATAAATCCAGTACCTTCCATCTTAGAATTAATGCTTTCCAGAGCTAGGAAGGACTGAGAAACTAGCTCAACTCTCTTAATATACAAACAAGGACACCAGGACTCTCCTCTTTGATTGCTTGGTATCTTCCCAATGCCACCACAGCTTTCTCCTAACTGAAAGAACACAGAACTCTAGGAACAACACAGTCAGAATAAATATTTAGGGAATTATTAACTACTCCCCAGTTTTTGCTTTCTGGTCTCAATTTCATTGGATCCTTTTTTTAAAATTGGAACTTATGACAAAATGTTTAAACTCAGTAAAAGTTTGCTATGTACATATTTAATCACTTTTTGTTGATAGGTGCTGTCCAGTCGTGTCCCACTCATAGCAACCCTCATAGGGTTTTCAATGGCTGATTGTTTTGGGATTGCCTTGGGAGTGGATTGGCATGTCCTTCTCCCATTTTTGTGGTGCTGGGAATCGAACCTGGGACTTCAGAGACTGTAGAGCCGTGCTCTACCAACTGAGCTGAATCCCAGCCCCTTATTTAATCACTAATCACACCAAATCAGACTTCTGGGTCTAAGGAAGCAAAATTCTGATTATTGCTTATATTAGTTTGTTAGGACTTGGTGACAAAATGCCACAGAGTGAGTGGCTTAAGCAGCAGTTTTTTTCTCAGTCCTGATGACAAGAAGTCTGAGATCAAGGTGTTGGCAGGGATGATTTCTGTGGAGGCCTCTCCTTGGCTTGTAGATTTCCCTCTTCACATGGTTTTTTGTCCGTGCACACACACATCTGTGGCCAGATTTCCTCTTTACATGAGGATACCAGTCAGATTGGATTAGAATCCACACTAACAGCCTCATTTAGTTTTAATTATCACTTTAAAGACCCTATCTCCAAATAGTCACTTTCTGAGGTACTGAGGGCAGGTGTGGGGGGAGTGAGATTCAGCCATAACATTACTTTATGTGAATTTCTTACCCAGAGGAAAGGAATGGCAGATGTTCTAGAAAACAAAAATAAGTCCAAAACATCATTTGAACAGTTAACAAATTGAATTGGTGGTATTTGTTCTTATTAGACATGCAATTTCCTGAAAAAAACTTCATGGAATCACTTAAAGAAATGAGCCACAGTAACTGCTTTCTTTTTCTTTCAGACCTCTTTAAATTATCTTAAAATCTTCCTCCCACAAATATTTGCTGAATAAATACCTCATTCTCCCCAAAAGGAAGTTCACTGAAGACTAGAAAAGTACTGTAAGCATAAAGTTCTAATGCATTTTTATTGAGTAGAATCAAACATGTAATATACATAACATTCAAATATCTGATACTAAAATAACTTACAAATTCTAACATTGAACACAGAAGTTCTATATTAATAAAAAAATCTACTATTTATCTTGAAAAATTAAAATTCAGGGCCATTATTTCACAATTTGGAAATCTGAGTAATCCAACTTTACGATGACTTTCTCATTGTCGAAGTTTGCTCTGTCGATATGAGACTTCGGACTTCCTCTTGTTTCAAGCCATTCTTGCATATGACGCACCTTGGAGATGGGACCTTGCAGTTGTCCTTGTACTGTGCCCCGGTCAGTGTTCTGGACCCAGCCTACCAATCCCAGCTTTTTACCTTCAGCCTAAAAGGGGTAAAAAATGAGAAAAGAAAGAAAGAAAGAAAGAGATCCAGGGAGATTAAACAAACCAGAGACTATAATCTATTGCCAGAATCTTGGCCTAGAATCAAGCCACTGAAACTAATTTGACATTGCCCAGAAAAGTCAAAACAGAAAGACAGCAAGGAATATCTCACTGCTGATCTTAATGTCAAGTGTTGGCCACTTGACTCCATTTCTTTCTTCAAGTCTATAAAACCCAGACACTCAAATTTTTTAGAATTTTTCACTACACAGTAAATTTGGTTAAGTTCTAAAGACAAGCCCAAAACAGATGCTTTCAAAATGACTCCCTAAGGCTGACTGTTCTTAGGATACCAGGCTGTATCTTGTTCATTTTCCCTTTTCTGAAGAATATATTGGGTATGTTAAGTGGAAAAAGCATGAAAAGTTATCTGATCCTTCCCTTTGTCTTTAACCAGGACCACACCTAAACAAATCCAGATGAATTGGTGTCCATTATATCTTTAAAGACCATTAGAGACTATTTCACAATTTCCTGGGTTACTCACCCATTGTTTTTACTGTAAAGAAACTGTCTATCCCAATATGTTTATGTTGCATCCAAAGCCTACTTTCTGTCATCTTCATAGAGAAGGAAAGCAGCTGTGAGCAGCCTCCAAATATAAGTGTTCAAGAGGCTACATAACTAAGGTTTTCATTTGACCTTCTTTTCTATCTAAATAATCATAATGTCTTTAAAGTTGAATGAACTTATGAAGACTAACCAATTCCTATAGTGACTCTTTTAGCCTTTTCCTTGTTCTTTCCTTTAAATTATTAAGCTGTGACAAAACTGAACATTTAAGAAAAGTACTAGTGTTTCAGAGATAATTTTATTGTTGCATAAATATATATTTGGGATATTATAAGTCATTAATTGATAGAATAATCTAAAATAGGAGTTGGATTACAAAAGAAAATGGGAGTTAACATGATTGCATGTCCAAATGCCAGAGTAGTGACCTAGTAAATATGGGGAATTGCTGGAGTTTGCCAAGGAAAATGTTATGCATAGCAAAAAAATGTTTGATGAGGTACTGAAGCATCCATCAAATCAGTTATGTTCCAAAGTAAAGATACATTTCCATAATGAACAAAAGACACTCCAAAGAAATAACAGTGTAAAAGATAGAGGAAATTAAAGAATGAACAAAAACAGAAGTTACCTACAGCATGCATTGCTAAGTGCCAGAGAGGTAAACATAAAAGAAGAATGCTGAGAATGGATTTTGAGGAAGAATCACATCCAACTGACTGTGTGCAACAACTGCACTCTTCTGCTTCAGATTAATCTAGGGGAGTAGGCTGTCTCTAGTTGTTGGAGTTACCATATATGGTAAATAGCTATCAGCATGATTGTGCCGTTTTGAGCAAAAGGTTGTACCAGTCGAAGAAATCTTTAATTTGCAGCCAAATGTAGTGGTGCACACCTGTAATCCCAGTGACTCAGGAGGCAGAGGCAGGAGGATCGCACGTTCCAGACCAGAGGCAGTCTGCGTAATTTAGCAAGACCCTGTCTCCAAAAGTAAAAAAATGGGCTAAGGGTGTAGCTCAGTGGTACAGCACTTGCAAAGCATGCAAGTGCGAGGCCCTGGGTTCAACCCCCAGTACCAAAGGAAAAAAAAATCTTTAATTTGCAAGGTGATTTATCTAAACTCCTGAGAGTTAACAAAACACTCCAAAATTTGACCAGTATTAAGAATGGGAATTTCCAACAGGTTTTACTTGTACACTCAATTCTGTTCTTATTTTTTAAATGATAGCATAATGTTGCAGATTCATGTTAGGTTTTGAATATCTATCTAAATGAGTAGACACTGATTTTTTTCCCCCAAAAGTGGGATATATATGTATGTACATATATATTTGTTGTTAGGTGCCGTTGAGTCGAGTCTGACTTATAAGTGACCCTATGTAGAGCAGAAAGAAACACTCCCCAATTGTGTGCCAGGCACATGATCTTCTTTATGTGTAAGCCCATTGCTGCAGACATGGTATCAATCCATCTGGTGGAGAGTTTCCCTATTTTTCATTGACCTGCCACTCTCCCAAACATGATGTTTTTCTCCAGGGATTGGTCCCTCCTGACTACATGTCCAAAATATGTAAGATGCAGTCTAGCCATCCTTGCTTCCAAAGGGCACTCTGGTTGCACTTCTTCTAGGAAGAATATTTGTATGTATATTTTGGGTGGTCCTTGGGGGTCAAAATCAGGGCCTTGCACATACTTTGCAAGTGTTCCACTACTGAGCTGTACCCCCAGTCCATTTTTAATTTTTTACTTTGAGTCAGGGTCATGCTAAGATACCTAGGCTGCCTCTGGCCTCTAAGTCACAATTCTCCTACTTCCACCTCCTGACTCACTGGGATTATAGGAATGTGCCACCAGGCCCAGCTCCCAAAGAAAATTCTGAAGAACTAATTCAACCTCACAATCATTCTGCTTACACAACATCTGACATTTTTTCTGATAACATTTTTTGGTTTTGGAGACAAGGTCTTGCTATGTAGACCAGGCTCACTTGGAACATGAGATCCTCCCAAGTGCTGGGATTATAGATTGCACTACCAGCTCTTTGATAACATTTTAAGTAATATAAACCAGCAACTTCAGTTTGCAATCAAAAAAGAAAGACCCTTTAAATTAACAGAAAAAGAAATGAAAACTAAACCCAAAGCAAGCAGAAAAAAGGAAATAATGAAGATTAGAAGTTAAAGAATAAACTGGGCATGGTGGCGCACGCCTGTAATCCCAGCAGCTTGGGAGGCAGAGGCAGGAGGATCGCAAGTTCAAGACCAGCAGCAATCTGCATAATTTAGGGAGACCCTGTCTCAAAAAGTAAAAAAAATGGGCTGAGGGTGCAGCTCAGTGGTCCAGCACTTGCAGAGGATGCAAGCGTGAGGCCCTGGGTTCAACCCCAGTACCACAAAAAAAAAAAAAAAAAAAAAAAAAAAAAAAAAAAAAAAAAAAAAAAAAAAAAAAAAAAAAAAAAAAAAAAAAAAAAAAAAAAAAAAAAAAAAAAAAAAAAAAAAAAAAAAAAAAAAAAAAAAAAAAAAAAAAAAAAAAAAAAAAAAAAAAAAAAAAAAAAAAAAAAAAA
>VMDO01028398.1:0-24004 GCA_007922755.1 Pedetes capensis
CTGACCTTTGAATAGGATTTTTCCTTCTTATAATTTTGAGTCAGCTCTCTCATATGAGTGAGAACATGTGTTGTTTCTCTTTCTGAGCTTGTGTTCGTTCACTTAAAATAATTTTCTCTAATTCCATCCATTTTGCTGCAAATGACCCTATTTCATTTTTCTTGATTGCTGAATAATATTCCATTGTGTATATATACCAGCGCTTTTCACAATAGCAAAGATATGGAATCAACCAAAGTGCCCTTCAACAGAAGAGTGTAGAGGATCTTAAGAAAGGTGTTCAGCCAGGCACGGTGGTGCACTCCTATAATCCCAGCAGCTTGGCAGGCAGAGGCAGGAGGATTGCAAGTTTGAGACCAGAGGCAGTCTGCGTAATTTAGCGAGACCCTGTTTCAAAAAGTAAAAAAAGGGGCTGAGGGTGCAGCTCAGTGCTCCAGTACTTGCAGAGCATGCAAGTGCAAGGCCCTGGGTTCAACCCCCAGTAACACACACACACACACACACACACACACACACACACACACACACGTGTTCAAAAGCTAAGCCTGGCCGGGACCTCCATTCCTTGTGCCCATACGTGGTTGACCAGATGTCTCCCTGGCCCTTTAGCCCCCAAATACCTGGGTGCCTTCTTTTTCTCATTCTTCCCTTTTCCCTAAGGGAGGGATCATATTGTGTCTGATCCCTGCTCCCAGCTTAAAATTCAGGATCTTCGGGTGGTGCTCAGTCCCGCCATTGTACCGAGTGTGGCTGCTCGTGGCCTAGAGACCCACAGCGAAAGAGACATGCACATTATTTGCCACTGGATCCACGTACCTTATCAGAGCAGGCTAGGACCACTGCAGTGGAACTCCCACTTGGGAAGGGGAGGAGTGGAGGCCACGCAGCAGGCACTGGTCCTTAGTAGTTAGGAAACCTTGCCAAGCAGGCATCCTGTGGTCGTGCCTGGCAGTGGGTGAAATTCTTGGATTAGGCTTGCATTCTGCTCTCTGGGAAGAATTAACTGATTCGCTGTTCTCCACACTCACAGCTGTGCACAGTGGGAGGAGTTTCTTTGTTCATTCTTCTTCTCAGCCCCACCTGGAATGGGTCCTGGAGGATGTGGCCTCCATTAGGGAACTTGTTGTTGTTGTTGTTAGGTGCCGTCGAGTCGGTATCCAACTCATAGTGACCCTCTGTACAACAGGAAGCACTATTGTCAGTGCTTCTCTGCTGTGCATAGGGTTTTCAATGGCAGATTGATTTTTTTGGGAGGGGGTTGCCAGGTCCTTCTCCCAAGCCTACAGCTTCTGGTGTTCCCAGGCGGCCTCCCATCCAGGTACTAACCAGGCCCAACCCTGCTTAGCTTCTGAGATCTGACGGGATCAGATGCCACAGAGCTATGGCTGCAGGCCATTAGGGAACTAGGGCTTTTTTTTTTTTTTTAGATTTTACTGTTCTTACTGTGTTTGATCTGTTGGGATAATATGATACACTCCTGTAACCATTGTCCTCAATCCTCTATTGATCATTTTTTTTGGCATTCCACCCACTCCCCTTGTGCCCTTTTCCAGCAACCCCACCTGCCCCACTAAAGAGGCAACTGCTTTCTGATTTCTGTCTCCATATTTAGTTTGCTTGTTCTTGGGTTTCACATAAATGGAATCATAGAGGAAAGCCTCTTTGTGTCTGGCTTCTTTTGATCAATGTAATGTTTTTTTCCTAATTCTTTTTTTTATTAAAGTACATATTTTCGTATTGATTAACATGTAATAATTGTACATATTTATGAGGCACAGTGTGACATTGCAAATCATTTGTGCCATGTGTAACAATCAGACCAGGATAATTGGCATATCTACCACCTCAGACACTTATCTTTTTTACGTTGGGGGCAAAGTCCTCACTATCAGTTATTTTAAAATATGCAATAAATTGTTGTCAACCAGTCATCCTACCATGCTATTAAAATATTAGAAGTTATTCCTCCTATCCACCCACACCCCTGCACCTACGTAATGTTTTTTGAGACTCATCCGCGCATGTATATCAGTGTTGTTGTTAGGTGCTGTCGAGTCATGTCCAACTCACAGTGACCCTTATAGAGTTTTCAATGGCTGATTGTTTTGAGATGGCCCTGGGAGTGGATTACTATGTCCTTCTTCCATTTTTGTGGTGCTGGGAAGTGAACTCAGGACCTCCAAGACACCGCAAAGTGGTGCTCTACCAACTGAGCTAAATCCCAGCCCCATGTATATCAATAGTTCTTTTTATTGCTGACTTGCCTTTCATGACTAGCATTGCATGAGTATGCCACAGTTTATAAATTTACTTGATAATAGACATTTAGGTGGTTTCTAGATGCTGGGTATTATGAATAAGGCTGCCTCTTTTCAACATATGTTTTCATTTCTCCTTAGCAAATACTTAGGAATGGAATTAATAGATTATAGGGAAAATTGCTTAAATTGCTTTCCAGATTACTTTACCATATTACCTTTGATCAGAATTAATTAGGGTTCTGGTTCCTTCAAATCTCTCTTTCTCTCTCTCTCTTTCTCCCTCCCTCTCTCTCTCTCTTTCTCTCTCTCTCTCTTTGTTGGTGGGGTACAGAGTAATACAGCATTGGCTTTTTCCATTATACAACTATTACATAACTTTTGGTTACACTTTTATCAACTTACAAGGTTTGTGGAACCTTTTGACTAAAGTTCCCTCCCTTCTCCTTTCTACTCTTATATTGTCCCTTCTTCACTAAGTTTAACTGTGCTTTTTTACATATCAACTTATATATAGGATTATTTCTTCCTTTAAGTAAGATTCAGCTCTCACATATGAGTGAGAACATATGGTATTTCTCTTTTTGAGCTTGTGTTCATTCACTTAAGATAATATTCTCCAGTTCCATCCATTTTGCTGCAAATGACATTATTTCGTTTTTTATTGCTGAGTAGTATTCCATTGTGTATATGTGTCATAATTTTTTAATCCATTCTTCTGTTGATGGGCACCTTGGCTGGTTTCACATCCTGGCTATTGTGAAGAGTGCTGCATTGAGTATGGAGATGGAGGTGTCTCTGTGGAATGATGACTTGTCTCCCTTTCATTATATTCCCAGTATTGGTATAGCTGGGTAGTATGACAGTTCTATTTTTAGTTTTCTCATGTATCTCTATATTGATTTCCATAGTGGTTGAATCAATTTACATTCCCACCAACAGTGTAAGGTTTCTTTTCCTCCACATCCTCGCCAGCATTTGTTATTGTTTGTTTTGTTGATCTTGGCCATTCTTACTGGAGTTAGGTGGACTCTCAAGAGTTGTTTTGATTTGCATTTCCTTAATGGCTAGGGATATTGAGCATTTTTTCATGTGTTTCTTAGCCCTATGAACTTCTTTATTTGAGAACTGTCTGTTCATTTCCTTTCCCCACTTGTGTATTGGGTTATTTGTCGTCTTGGGATTTGCTTTCTTGAGTTCTTTGTAAATTCTAAAAATTAGTCCTCTGTCAGAGGTGTAGGATGTGAAGATTTCCTCCCATTAAGTGGGCTCTTCCTTAACTCTGTTGATTGTTTCCTTTGCTGTACAGAAGCTTTTTGATTTCACTTAATCTCATTTGTCAATTCTTAGTGAGATTTCCTGAGCAATTGGAGTCTTATTAAGGAAATGCTTTCATGTGCCTATGTGTTGGAGCGTGTTTCCTATCTTTTCTTCTAGGAGTTTTAAGGTTTCTGGTTTTATGTTAAGGTCTTTTATCCATTTTGAGTTGACTCTCATGCAAATTGAGAGGTAGGGGTACTAAATCTTTTGTAGCATAATTCCTGCCTTTGAACTTTTAGGTGCCCAAGGACTATTTAAACACTGTAGCAGTAAAAGACTTTTAAAATCCAGGCTTATAGATTTTTCCAGTGTAATTCCCTCAATAAGTTAATAGGATTTTCATCTATACCACTGTATTACTCAACTTTATGTCATTATAATGAAATACCTGAGGCAGCTAACTTTATAGAGATAATAGGTTTATTTAACCTACAGTTTTGGAATTTCAAAGGCATGGTGCCTGCATTAGCTCAGTTCTGGTAAGGATCCCATGGCAATGGCAGATGGCAATGGAGAGAGCGCCTGTTGGAGAGAATGGTCATGTCTCAAAGCAGGAACAGAGTGTGCTAGGTGGGGCCAGACTCAGGCTTTCAGAACATCCTTCTTTGGAGAGCCCCTTTATGAAGGCACACCCCCAATGACCTACAGCCCTTCCACCAGGCCCCACCTCCCAAAGGGTCTGCCATTTCCCAGTAGTGCCATTCTGGGGACCACACCATTAATCGCAATAGAACCTTGGGGGACACCTGAACAACACCCAAAGCATAGCAGATGCCTACTGTGCCAGCAGCCATACTCAAAGTTACTTCCTAGACCAATTCCTCCATCCTGGGTCATTCTTTGCATCCTTATCCCCATACTTCTCTTTCTCTCTCAACTTTATGGCAGTGACCTGGAGACCATCATGCTTATGTGCGAGGTGTCTGCCCTTAATCCGATGCTTACTTCACTTAGAAGTCTTCTTAATCTTTTCTCTTATTGTTCAGGACCTGGGAATAGTTGTGTTCCTCACCTCTCCCCTATTCCTTTTTAAGTTTATTTGCAAGCTGGCTAATTTGTGCAGGAGCTAATCCCTGTTGAACTTAGGAACAACCAGCAAACCCTATTACCATTAGTTTTTCCAACCACTTTCTCTAGAGCCTGTTGCTCATTAGGCATGAGTTCTGCCTTGTAAGTTATCACCCAAGACAGTCAAACATTTTACCACTGCATAACATGTCTCTCTAGTTTTTTAGCTTCTAATATCTAACCCAAGAAGTGACTTGTAAGTCAAGGTCATGTATCTTAAGCACCCATTTCTGGTACCAATTTCTTCACTAGTTAGGGTCATGCCAACTGGTGCATCAGATAAGTCCTAACATCGTAGTGACAGAGCTCCGTGAAGTGGCGCTCTCCTTTGTGTAGATCTAGGTGGGGTGAGGGGTACCCTGTCCATGGGCGCTTATGGGCACATGACTCCCAGGAACTTCTCTGATTGGGGAGGACAAAGTGTGGAGGATTTTGTGGGAGGTTTTTGCGGGCTAGTCCTGGACCTGGGTATAACAATTCCTTCCATATTCCAATGACCAGAAAGAACTCTGTCACATGGCCTTAACTAGATGCTAGGGGACTGGCATTTATGGTCTCTGGCTGGGCAACTAGCTACCCCAACCACGTTCTACACTACGAGAGGGCCAGAGAGCTTTTAAGTAGCGAGCTAGCCTCCTTACTACCTCTAGTCAGTAGGTGCTATTATGCACTAGTCAGTAGGTGCTATTATGAACCCCATTTTGCAGATTAGGAAGTTGAAGACCAGAAAGTTTAATGAATTTACCTAAGGTGACACGGCTGGCAAGTGGCTGGGCTACATTTGAATTTGTCAGTGTGGCTCTGGACTTCACAGAATATCTGTGAGGATCAAAGTGAAATGATGGATGTCAAATGCTTATCCCAGTATCTAACTCATGATATGCACTTAATAACTGTTATCTTTATCTTTATGATTACTGATAGTGTTGTCTAGCAGGAGCAGTGGGGTGGGTTCACGGCAGCTCACTGTGCTGCTCTCGGGCATGGGGAAAATATGCATCTGGAAGAGTGGGTGCTGCAAGACAATGGTATCGTGCATGTGGCTCTTCTCCTTGACCAGGCCCTGCATTTTATCCACAGAGGACCTGTCAGTAACTGGGCCAGGGACCCTGTCAGACCTTCCACATATCTCACCTCATTTCGTCTGCACACTGTTCTTGTGAAAAGTGGGTGTTTCTGATCCCCAGTTTTCTGGGGAGGAAACTGAAGCTCAGCAAAGCTTAGCCCCTGGTTTGAGATGCCACCACTACTAAGGGGTTGGGTTTGGATTTGGGCTCCAAAGCCTGCGCTCAGAACTGCTGCAGCCCAACGGTGAGGTCTAGATCCTAGGGACCTCAAAAAGGGTCCCAGAAAGCCTCTAGAGCAGCCTGAGGGATCTGGGGGGTAAGGGCGGGGCTTGCACTAGTGCTGATGGTGGTTGTTGTTGTCAGGTGCTATCGAGTGGGGTCTGACTCGTAGTGACCCTATGTACAAGAGAATGAAACACTGACCAACTCTGTGCCACACACACAACCTTTTTTACTTTTAAGCCCATTGTTGCAACCACTGTGTCAATCCATCTCATTGAGGGTCTTCCTATTTTTTTGGTTGATCTGCCACTCCCCTAAATATTATGTCCTTCTTCAGGGATTGGTCCCTCCTGACAACATGCCCAAAATATGTAAGATGCAGTCTAGCCATCCTTGCCTCCAAGGAATACTCTGGTTGTACTTCTAGGATGGAGCTGTTGGTTCTTTTGGCAGTCCATGGTATAATGTTGGTGGTTAGGTTGATGATTGCCTGTGTAGGTGAAGGAAATTTTCAGCCCCTGCTGGCTTCCCTGTCCTTGCTGTGCCACAAGTCACTGACCAGCTGACCATCAGATCACAGTGTAGTGTCCTCAGCTGAGGCCCTGGGGCAGTGGCTGGAGTTCTGGGCTCCAGGGGATCAATCTGTCCATACTCATCCAGCTGGGGAAGCTCCACGTCACAACAAGTGTGGGCCATGTTACTCGTGGAACCAAAGAGAAAAATCTGGGGCATAAGGGAGAATTTATTCCAGTTCTACTGTGATAGAGACTGAGCCTAGCCCTCTCTGAGAATCACAGAGTTCTGTGCTAAGTAGATCAAGGTTTGGATTCTGCCTCCACTACCTACGAGCCAGGAGACCTTGGCAAGTCAGTTACACTTTCCTGGTCTCGATTTTCTCATCTGTTTAGTGGGTAAAATGGTAGTACGCCCTCATTAGTTGTTGGGAGGATTAAATGAGTCATTTCATGTAAAAGTTGTTAGTACTAGCCGGGTACGGTGGCACATGCCTGTAATCTCAGTGGCTTGGAAGGCGGAGGTAGGAGGATCGCAAGTTCGAGACCAGAGGCAATCTGTGTAACTTAGCGAGATCCTGTCTCAAAAAGTAAAAAACTGCAGCTCAGTGCAGCTCAGTGGTCCAGCACTTGCAGAGCATGCAAGCACGAGGCCCTGGGTTCAACCCCCAGTACTGAAAAAAAAAAGTTGTTAGTACTAAATACTCAATACTAGATACTTAATATTTGTTAGCAATTATCATTATTAAGTACTTATACAGTCCCAGACCCTGTTCCCTGGACCCTTCCTTATTGACTGAGCAGGTAAAAAGCTTAAATAGTCTGTAAGTAATCAGATTTCTAAGATTTAACCACTTACTGACTGTGTGACACTGGGCAAGTTACCTAAACTTTCTGTGACTCAGTCTTTGTGAAATGAAAACAATCATGAAACAAAATTCTTAGAGCTCTTGGGAAGTGCCTGGCAGGTAGAAATTGCTTCATAAACATTGCCCATTGTTGGATTTTACTGTGGGCATTATGACTATTTCTACAGGCACTGGGTTGGGTGTTAGGCAGCATGGTCCCTGCCCTCGTGGAGCTTTCAGGGCTGTGACAGAGTTAGTTAATTCATCAAACAATCTTGCAGATATAAATTTGCAATGGCGCCAGTTTCTTCAAAGGAGAGATGCAATGGGCTGTGGGAGTCTGTACTGAATGAAGTTCTTGATGTGGCTGGCAGCAAGGGGGGCGCCTCACTGAGGAAGTGAGGCTTGAGTAAGGTTGAAGCATGGCCAATTTGGTGGAAAAGGCAGGAAGAGCAATCCGTGGATGCAAAGAGCATGTGCAAAGGGCCTGTGATGGAGAGGAGCATTGTGGGAAGGAGGAAGAGACTGTGTGGCTGGGATGGGAGAGTTTAGATCAAGCTTCTGCCAGGTTGTTGTTGTTGTTAGGTGCTGTCGAGTTGTGTGTGACTCATAGCAACCCTCATAGGATTTTCAATGACTGATTGTTTCTGGATTGCCTCAGGAATAGATTGCCATGTCCTTCTCCCATTTTTGTGGAGCTGGGACTCAAACCTGTGACCTCAGAGACTGCAGCGTGGTGCTTTACCAACTGAGCTAAATCCTAGCCCTCTGCCAGGTTATGTATGTCTTTTTTGAGGGTACTAGAGAGGCTTTGAAAGCTTTTAGGGAAGGAGAGGCTATGATCAAATTTGTGTTCTAAGAAGCTCACATTGGCTGCCGCACAGACAGCATACTGGAAAGGAAGGCTGTGGGAAGACCAGTCAGGCACTGTCATTGCTCCGTCTTACACAGGAAGAATCTGAAGCTACAAGAGGTCCCGTCACTTGCCCAGAGTTGCTGAGACAATCAGTAGCAGAGTAAATCTTAAGACTTCAGGACTTCAAATTCTACCTCTCGCTTACCACATCCCAGGAGAGCATCTGGTTCAAATCTCACATTTGACCGATGGGGACACTGAGGCCCAGGGTGAGAAACTGCCTTGGGCAAGGTCACATGGCAGAGCTGGAACCAGTGTCCCAGATTCCTGGCTTCTCAGCCCACCTCTCATCCATGGCAAGGCGTTGTCTCTACCACACCAGGTCCCTCCTGGGCAGCAGAGACTGTGCCACAGACGCCAGATTGGGAATGAATTCTGTCAGGTTTACTAAGCCATCGCACAGTCAAGTAAACGCTAGCGAGGAAGCACGAGGGGGTCCCCGTTAGAGGGTGGCTGAGCCAATGGAGCCGTCGCTGTGGAGATCAGGTGTGCTAATGCGGACTCAAGTGGTCAGCTCCCGGTGCCTCGCCATCTGAGAGCAAATCAGAGCAGCAGCTGGGAGAAGGGAGGTTGAAGTCTTAGAACAACCACACCTGCCTCCAAGGCCGAGGTTGCGTGGACTAATGGCTTCTCTTTGGGTGGCTTGTGTCACTGTTTCTCCTTGATCCCAGCTCATGGTACCACCCAGGGACTCAGGATGTGCCACAGAAACCTGTAAACACAGATTACCTCTTCTCTTTCTTCAGATGCCTCTGAGAAGCTCAAGTGCTGGGAAACAGGCGCGGCTCTTCCTCCTGCTGGTCCTCCCTACGCCAGCCCTCTAAGGTTTTGTTTGCTGGCTCTGAGCATTGGGGCTTTGCCTCCTGCCTGCTCCGAGCTTCCAGGCCGAGCTGGGCTTTGTTCATTCACACAGTGGCCCAGCTGTAAGCCGCACCTGTGACAGTTACTACTCAGGAGACATCCTCAGGGCCGTGTGTGATACAGGCAGAGTCTCTTGGACTGTGGCTGCCGCTGGGGCTGATGGATCTGCATAGGGTGATGTGGCTTGCAAGTGGCAGGCCACGGCACTGGACACCAGACATCCAGGGATATCTCGTCAGCCCCTCCACCGTCAAAGCGGTGACAGACGTGGTGGGGAGGCTGCAGGAAGGGCGTGATGGCAAGGAGGCGGCCGGCAATTCTTTCCACCTGCCTTTGCCTTCCGGGCAGCCGGAAGGAGAGCAGGAGTCTCCTGCCATGTGTGTGGCTGGGGTTCTAGTCTGTTCCTGCCCCGCCCTCCTCCTGCTTCCGCCTTTCTGCTGCCAGGTGCTGTCCCTTGATGCCTCTCGGGGCGGGTTCAGAGTGATGGAGAGGCCTAACGAGGCTCTGCTCTGGGGGGCCAGGTGTGCCTGCAGCCTCTCCTTCCCTGCATCCCCCCACCTGGCCTGCCACTGTGGCTGACACAGCTCTGCTTACAATCATTTTCTCCCAGCATGAGAGCTGTGGATTAGAGAAGCAGAGCTAAGAACAGGCTGGCCATTTCCTGGCCTCCCTGAGCCCCATCACCTGGACCATGGTGAGCAGGTGGGCACTGGGAGCCTGCGAGGAGGAAGGGGAGCAAGCTCTGAGGTGAGCAGACAGCCCTGGCTTAGCCCTGGGCTGGGAGGTGGACCCTCGCTCCTGCCCTCTCTGAACCTCAGTTCCCTCATTCAGGAACAGGGAATAGTGAGGACCCCAGGTGCCGATCTGTGTCAGAGGAAGCGATGCGTTGGGAAGCTGGGAGGCCCGGCACGTAGCGACCGTGGACGCTCACGTCTGGGGCAGGTTTGCCACGCTCCTGGCGCTGGTAAGTCATGGAAAGCCTCAGCCGCTCCAGGAGAGGGGTGTTGTTGTTTCTGCTTTGCAGATGAGGACACTTAGGGGCCACAGAGGCAGAGCAACTCACCCAGAATCCTGTAGGAGGTAAGAGGGGAAGCTGGGATTCAGCCCCTGTGGCTTGGCTCCACTCCTAACCACTACACCACGCCCAGGAACTATGGGATGTCAGAGAGGAATCTGAGAGACATGACTGAGGGTCACATAGGGTCAGTAACGTCCCCTGCCAGCAGCAGGCCCCAGACCACACTGATAATGGAGCAGAACCGGGGCCATAGGATCTCAAAGCCTGGCCACCCTTAAAGGTGGGAGGGGAATAGGTGACCAGGACATGCTATGCTGTGTTGTGGCCCATGGCAAGACCCTGCTCTCCAGCTTGTCCTGCTGGGATTGGGCTGCAGATTTGCTGCCCTTGAGCTCCCCTGTTGTTGTCGTTGTTGTTAGGTGCAGTCAACTCGGGTCCAATTCATAGCGACCCTATGTAAATAGAGCGGAAACCCTCCCCAACACTGCGCCATACCTGGCACTATGTCAGTGCGTCTCTGCTATTCATAGGGTTTTCGATGGCGGATTGTTTTGGGAGTGGGCTGCCCAGGTCCTTCTCCCAAGTAGCCTATACACAGGGAAACATCACAGGAGCTGCACGTTCCATGGTCTGATGTATGAGACGAAAGTCAGCTTGCCATGGAAGCAGTGTCTATGTGGCAGGAGACTGGAAGCGGGTGCTATTTTGCATGTAGTGACCTCCCCTGTCAGCCCAGAGAGGAGAGAGCTTTTAGGGTCTCCCACCCCTCCCTCTGCCTGCCCTGGCCTCATTGCACATGGAATGTCCAGTTGTGGTGCTGTGTGTGCAGACAGAAGGCAGGGATGGGGCCTGTCCCTGCCCCTCCAGTGTTCTGGAGTCGAAAGCTGGTTTAGAAGCTTATGTCTGTGTCAAATGGTCTAGGAAGACAAGCCAGGAATTCTTGTGTTCCTCTGTGACGAGGTACGGCTGGTGAATCTCACCTGGGGGCAGGGCTGTGAATGTGGGGAGGCAGTGAGGGGGGGACTTGGGAGAGATGGCCCCCATGTCGGTGCAGGAAACAGCACTGGAGGGTTTAAGAACAGAAGAGGGCATGAGACCCATTCTGGACCAAGCTGTGTGATCTCAGGCAAGTGGGTTAACTTCTCTGAACGTGGTTCTTCATCCGAAAATGGAAATAATAAATATATCTTCTCAGGATTGTCTTGAGGCTCAAAGGAAACATTAGCTAGAAAGTACTTTGTAAACTGTACCATAATCGTTGCTTCAATCGCCTTTCCAACATGTATTTATTGAGAGCCTGCCATATAACAGGCAAGTTCTAGGTACTTGATATAGACAGGCAAAAATTTTTGCTTTCACAAAACTTGCTTTTCAACTGGGAAGACCCTAAATAGTAAACATACTATATGAGCAAATGATAGAGGGCATTAGAAGGTGATACCTGCTGTGGAAAAGATAAAGGGAATCTAGAGGCTGGGGGTGGTGAGTTGTAATTGTAGTATGTTCAGAGTGGCCTTACAGAGAAGGTGACACTGGTATGTAGGTAAAGGGTTAAGGGAATTGGTCATGTGGGTATCTAAGGGAAGAGTGAATAGGCAGAGCAAAGGCCCTGAGGCAGGAATAGCAAGCACTGTAGTGAGAAAATGTGAGTCAAGAGGAATAGGAGGTGAAAGCAGAGTCATGGGATGTCAGATTGGGTAGGTCCTCCTAAGCCATTTTACACGTTGGTTTTTATTTTTAGTGAACTGGGAAGCCATTGTTTTGAGTAAGGATTGGCTGGTCTGAATTATAATTGAGAAGGATCTCCTCAGCTGCTGGTTGGATAGACTCCCGAGGAGCAAGAGCCAGGGCAAGGGTAGGGAGACCCATGTGTGGAGGTTCTTACCGTGTCCTCTCAGGAGAGGCGGGTGGCCTAGATCCGGTGGAATAGTAGAGATGGGCTGAGAAGAGGGGGCTTCTGGCCATCACTAAAAGGTAGACTCAACAAGCTGTGTTGAGGCGTTGGGTGTGGGTGTGAGGGGATAAGAGAGGTCAAAGCTGACTTAAGCGTCTTTGGTCTGAGCAATTGGAAGGCTGAGGTTGCTATCTGATGAGATGGGAAGACAGGGACGAGCGAGTCTGGAGACAGCAGGGAGATTAGGGGTCCAGCGCGCGCCATGCTCAGTTCCAGGCGCCTTTTAGACATGTGGGAGGGCGTAGTCACTGGGCAGCTGGGTAATCACAGCTGGCGGCTGGCGTTCAGGAAGGAGGATGATTGGGAGATTTCAGTTGAGGACTTGAGAAAATGGATGACTTTTACCGCCAGGAGATGGGCAAGGTCACCATGGGAGGGAGCGTGGAAGAGCCAGGAGGACCGAGGACTGCGCCCTTCCTCAAATCAGGCAGGGGAGAAGGACCCAGCAAAGCAGGCTGAGTGGGAGCAACCAGTGAGAAGCCCGGATGTCCCCGCAGGTCAACGGAAGGCAGTACATCCGGGAAGTCCCCCCTCCCCCGGAAGTGATCCTCTAGGCAGCTACCCTGCCCCCAAAGCTGTGCAAGCGTTTGTGTCTGCAGGGCGTGCAGACTGCGTCAGGCCCCGTACAGAAGCCACACTGATGTGCTTAATGAGAGCCATGCTAACTGTAAGGAGCCGGAGGGAGGCACGTGATGTTTCTTAGAGGGTGGAGGAAAAACACCCTCAGCTTGTCTTCTGTAGGTGGGGGTGATTAGGCACTGGACTCTCCCCAGCCTTGGGCTCTGTGAAGAACCTTGGGGACATCTGTGGGGTAAAGTGGAGAGGCTCCCCAGCCCCACCCCACACGTACACTTTGCCAGGCTTGTTCCCTTTGATCTGTTTTACATGGGCTTTTGCAGCACATGTGTGGAGTTTGGAAAGCACTGGCTTGGAGAATAAGACATGGGTGGCTCTGACATCCTGGGAGGCCCAGGCTCCCCAGGGCGTTGGGATCCCTCAGCTTGGCTGTGCTTTGGCTTTGGCCAGTGGGACATGGCGCTGAGGCTCAGAGAAACAGCTGGGCTTGGGGAGGGCAGGGAAAGGTGGGTTCTGTGCTGGGAACCTTGGTATCACCCCAGGAGCCCAAAGGGATGGAAGATGGAGAAAAGCAGTGAGGAGAGCCGACGCTGGAAGTAAACTGAGCCAGGATTCGGGCTGCAATAATCAGAAGCTTCAAAGTCGCAAAGTTGAAGGTGACTTGCCTGCTCCCCTTCCATGATTATTTGCAATTCCACCTTTGTCCGGATGTGAAGCCCTTTATGTTCCCCCTCCACCGGCACTTCCTCCCTTCCCAGGTGGCATTTCAGATTCAAGGGAGCAGAGGTAGAACTCATCAAAGTCATCTCTGAACCAAAAATAGCCCTGTCCAGCCAGACATTTCCCAACCTTCCATCCCAAAGCACTAGCTGTCATTTGTCAAAGTTGGCGTGCTCACCCAGGGCTCTGAAGACTCTGACTTCTGGAACTGGCTGGCCTCTGTGCCTTAGGAGGGTCTGGGTTTTGTCCTAAGACATTCTGTGCCTCAGCAGAAAGAACGGGTCCTGAATCCCCAAGCCACAATGCAGGCAAATGGGGGCTATGGGATACTGTGACTCATAGGATCTAAGTCCTGTACTCAGTGAAATGTCTAACCTGGGTGATTTAATGGGGACCAATCATGGCATGGGGGCTTCAATCAAGGGTCTGCCGTCAGATAGCCTGGATTAATCTCAGCATCATCCTTTAGCTGTGCCACCTTGGGAAAGTTCTCTTGGAGCCTCAATTTCCTCCCTTGGACGAGTGCCCGCCTCATAGGAGGGTTTTGAGGATAAAGTGGAACGACATGATGTTTATAACGCATGGAGTGTTCCGTGTATTCCCACGTGCAATTGGAATGTTGGCGCCATCATTCAGAGGCATCTAAAACGTCTATCATACAACTCACCAGGTTAGATTGAACAGTCTACTAACCTGGTCAGGGGGCTGGGATTTAGCTCTGTTGGTAGAGCGCTTCTCTGCAGTCTCTGAGGTCCCAAGTTCAATTCCCAGCACCACAAAAATGGGAGAAGGGTGTGGCAATCCATTCCCAAGGCAATTCCCAAACAATCAGCCATTGAAAATCCTATAAGGGTCACTATGAGTCGGATGCGACTCCATGACACCTAACAACTAACCTGGTCATCTTTGCTGGATATCTTTCTGTCACGCGTGCAGCATCTGGTATGTTGTTGTTAGGTGCTGTCAAGTCTGTGTCTGACTCCTAGCAACCCTACATACAACAGGCGAAACACTATTGTCAGTGCTTCTCTGCTATTCATAGGGTTTTCTATGGCTGATTGATTTTTGGGAGTGGGTTGTTGGGTCCGTCTCCCAAGCCTACAGTACCTGGTGTTCCCAGGTGGTCTCCCATCCAAGGACTAACCACGCCCGACCCTGCTTGCTTCCAAGATTTGATGGGATCAGAAGCTACAGTGCTACAGCTGCGGGCATCTGGCGCATTGTTGTTGTTGTTGTTAGGTGCTGTTAAGTATCTGTCGGTATCCAACTCATAGCGACCCTCATAGGGTTTTCAATGGCTGACTGTTTCAGGATTGCCTTGGGAGTGGATTGCCAGGCCCTTCTCCCATTTTTATGGTGCTGGGAATTGAACTCGGGACCTCAGAGACTGCAGCGCAGCGCTCTACCAACTGAGCTAAATCCCAGCCCATCTGGTGCATCATAGGCACTTAACCATCTTTGTTCAATGAGTGAGTGAGGCAATAGTATGCCTGCTTTATGAAGCAGGGATATTTGTTTTATTCGCTGCTATCTCCAGCACTTAAATAGGTGCCTACCAAATCTTTGTAGCCTGTGAAATGAACCAGCAATCAGTGGGGCTGCACTAATAGCCCAACCACGAGCCCTTTGCTAACCATTGGCTCACTGGCTGGGCATCTGGCTCTGTATTTCTGAATTCTCATCCCTGAAAAACTCTCCTTTTCAAAGCTGGCTTCTCTTTGAAGAGCAGAAAGAAAGGAGCCTTCGTTATCCTTTGTGCCCACTTTCTACCTGGGATATGGCACCTTACAGTAATTCAAAGTCAGGATCGGTGTATGTGTGGACTCTCGGCTCTCCGAGCTGGAAGGGTCCCCCTGATTCTGGCACATCCCCGCCATCTTCAGTCTGGGAAGCAGGTGGAGTTTGCAAAGCAGATACCTGAGAGCCCAGGGGATTAGCAGACTTGCGTGGAGTTGCACAGGTCGCCAGTTATGCAAGGGTGATTGATGGGTGATGGAAAGGGCCTCACTCCTTAGCTGAGCTGGGACGTCAAGCCCTCTGAATTCCCAGGCCTGTGTTTCCATGATGCCATATGCCCTGGGCAAAAGCATCAAGGCTTTGATCTCTTCCTTTGGTTGTGATTAGCACCAGCTCCCGCTTACTGAAGTCAGCCACGTGCAGCCTCAGCCACGCTGCGTCCCAGCACCTTCTCCTTTAATCTCTTCAACACCGCTAATGAGGTCAGCGTGATTGGTCCCACCATATAGCTGGGAAGTGGATGCAGAGAGGCTGTGGGACTCACTCACGGCCATGCAGTGGGGACTCGGTGCTGGGGTCCAACCCTGGCCACCTGGCTAGTCATTAGCAGGTTTTGCTGTTAGCAATGTCAGCAGCTTATTGCAAGGGCAAAATGTGGCATATGGAAAATTCCTTAGATGCTCTGATGATGTTAGACATAGTCCTAAGATAGCAGGTCAGCTCTATATGGAGCTGGGTGAGGGGATTGGCCATTAGGTGAACGCTTTTGTTGTTGTTGATGGTGCTGTTGAGTTGTGTCTGACTCATAGCAACCCTCATAGGGTTTTCAATGGCTGATTATTTCAGGATTGCCTCGGGAGTGGATTGCCATGTCCTTCTCCCAATTTTTGCCATGCTGGGAATCGAATCTGGGACCTCAGAGACTGCAGAGGGGCGCTCTACCAACCGAGCTAAATCCCATCCCTAGGTGAACATTGGCTATGATTTATTCAGATTGGCAATGTAGCTTGGTAAAGAAAGCCACCCCTTATCTTCTCCCTTAGGATTCATTATTTGTGGTCTTGTTCTCTCTTCATCTCTCCTTCTTGTCCTTCATTTGGGAAATAGTTCAGCACCTATTATGTGCCAGGCACTGGTCTAACAGGAAAAGCCCATTCTTTTGGCTAGTGTCTATACTGGTTTTGCTATTGGAAAGACTAGAGCCATTTTTTTTTTTCTCCCAGAACAGTGTGACACTTATCAATCCAAATACTCTTTCTGAGCTACTTTAACCTGATGTTCTTATGGACCCGTTTGGGTCTGCCTCATCTTCCTTCTTCCTCAGGTACCAAATGCACCTGTCCATTGCATGGAACTGAGCCTGGGGCCTCTGGAAGACAGGAGATGGCACAGTATTTGTCAATTGATAGTGACTGCAGTGTTGAACTCCAGGACACCTTATGATTATTCCTTAGACTTACACAGTTTGCAGAGTCCTATCAATTATTTCTATTAATATTCCAAATGGCCCTATGGAGTGGGGATTCCTATCCTGATTGACGCAAGGGGATGCAGAAGGTGGGGAGGTGAGGTAAGTGGCAGCCTCGCCATCGGTCTGGCTCCTACACCAGGGCTCTTCCTGTGATTCCTAATGGCACCTTTTGCACATAGTTGGCGCTCAAATGTTCGGAGAACCTGGATTGAATATCCCAAGGTGGGGAGAGCATCTAGGGCCCCCATCTGAAGACTAGTGGGGATGTGCAGTTTGGCCCAGACTTTCGGTCCCCCAACTGTTGGACACGTGGAGTCCTTTCTCCTCCTCTGTAGCCTCTGTGGTCTAAATAGAATTTCAAATCTGCTCCCGCCTTCCCCCTCTGTCTGCAGCTATGGGAGGCAGAGGGCTTCCCCATAACCTCCCACCCCAAGAGCAGTTTAGTTTGGGTCTCAGATGCCACTGCTTGACGGTCAGAAAGTCCATGGCATAGCCACTCAGAAAGGGGCAGAACTGTGAGGAAGTAACCCCTGGATCGTCCGAGCTTCTGTGGGATTCTGCAGCATGCAGAGGGCCAATTGGCCGTGTTCCCACTGGCCTGCAAAGAACAGGCCGCCCTTCAGGGCCCTTTGCCCCTTCCCCACTGTGAGCCTTTCTGGAGGAACCATAGCCCACCTTGATCAAGCTCTTCCTGAAGGAGGACACAGTTGCGGAGGTTCCCAGAGCCCATTGTGCCTCAGATGCTCAGCAGTGAAATCCATCCTGCTCCCACACAAAGAGGTCAGCCAGGCCTGCCCTGGGTGTTGAAGGACACAGCCAGCGCTGGGAGAGACAAGCTCTAGACAGCTTTCCTACCTTTTTGGTTTTCACTTTGCCAGAAGTTTTCCAAGAAAGGACTGTCACAACCAAAAATCTTTCTGTAGTCCATTGACAGGATCACTGTGACGGAGCGTAATCATGCTTCATGTTTTCTTAAAGTAAAATGAGTTTTCTGCGAAAGGCCAAGTAGAAGGTTAGTAATTGTCCATTGCAGATCAAGGAAAAGCGTCTGAGTGTTTTCTTTTTTCTCCTCCCTCCCTCCCTGCATTCCTTCCTCCTTCCCTCCCTTCCTCCTGTACTCAACCCTGGGGTCTTCCGCACACTTTGTAAGCACTCTGCCACTGAGCTGCACCCCCAGGACCTTTTTTTCTTTTTAAGTTAAGACAAGGTCTCACTAAATTATGTAGACTGCCTCTGGCCTCGAATCTGCCATCCTCCTGCCTCCGCCTCCTGAGTTCCCAGGGGTTTGCAGGCAGGGGCCACCATCCCTGGCTTTTTGTGTGTTTTCAATGGGCTGAATTGATGGGAAGAATTTGTTACTGCCGTTGTACCCAGGCAGTCTGTGTATGTTCGTGCACGCGCACAAAGGTGTCCTTGCGTACATGACAGCGTGTGCATGCGTGTTTCTGCACATACAGGTGCAGTGTGTTTATGCAAGTGTACATGTGGGCATGTACCGTGCGCATGTGTGTGCCTATGCTGTGTATGTGCGTGTATTCGTGTGGACGTGCTGGGTGCGTGTGCATACATGTGTGTGCATGCATATACCTGTGTGCTGTGTGTGCATATATGAAATCAGCAGAAGTTTCAGAAGTCTGACGTCTGCCATTGTTTCTGCGTTTGGGTGGAGTTTCGCTAGCTGAGGTTTGCACACTGTCATGTGGGCGATGTTAGCATCTCCACCAACGCTAGCCTCCTTCCCTACAGACACGCCATCCTGCATCATACGCCAGCACGCCCCATTACGTTTATATTTATGGCTGAAAAAAATTGTAATGGTTTTCCTTTGGGAATTATTTTGCTGTATACATATCATCCTTATTTTGTGGGGAGGGGTGTCTGTGATTTCTCTGGCATTGCCATGTAGTCTCAGAAATCCTTGAAAAATGAGAAAAATCTCTCCTTTTTTTTCCAAATGTAATGCAACGGCTATGATATTGAAGTCAACCGTTCGCAGCATCGACTTCACATTAAGGGTTGTAGCCACTTAATTGTAGTTATTGATTATGACTTTGCAGTTTTCTTTTCATGTTTTGGAGCTGATATTTATCACTTTCAAGGCCTTGGCTATTTTCTTGGACCCAAGAATGCCTAAGACCCATGAAATCTTATGGAATAAGAATGCCCTGTGCTTGTGATCTCAAGCAACACTGGCCTCAGAAAGGTCCCTCCGAGAGTTTCATTCCCCCGACTGAGGCATTGCACACACTCATACACTCGCACACACACACTCACACCTGCTATGCACTTGTTGATGATAAATAGAATCAAGCACATTTTTTTTTTTTTTGGGTGGTACTAGGGGTTGGACCCAGGGCCTCACGCTTGCATGTTCTGCAAGTGCTGGACCACTGGGCTGCATCCTCAGCCCATTTTCTTACTTTTTGAGACAGGGTCTCGCTAAGTTACTCAGACTGCCTCTGGTCTCAAACTTGCAATCCTCCTGCCTCTGCCTCCTGCTGGGATTGCAGGCATGTGCCACCACGCCGGGCTCAAGTGCAAAACTTAGAGACCCAGACAATGATCTCTGTCCCGCCTCCTGCCTCTCTCCTGATGATGGTGCTGTGATGTCTGTGGATTGGACAGGAAGTTGTTTGGGCTCACACACCTGGAGATAGGGAGGGATCCCTGCCATATGATGCCTGTTTTCACAGTTTGCAGGGCCCTTTCCTTATAGCCACATTAAGCACCGATGCAGCCCTCAGAACTGATGAAGTGGGCAACCTTTCCATTTTGTTGTTGTTGTTAGATGCCGTCCAGTCGGTATCTGACTCATAGTGACCCTACGTACAACAGGCAAAACACAGTTGTCAGTGCTTCTCTGTCATTAATAGGGTTTTCAATGGTGGATTGACTTTTGGGAGTGGATTGCTGGGTCCTTCTCCCAAGCCTGCAGTACCTGGTGTTCCCAGGCGGTCTCCCATCCAAGTACTAACCAGGCCTGATCCAGCTTAGCTTCCGAGATCTGACGGGGTCAGGATTGGATGCCACAGGGCTACAGCTGCACGCATTTCCCATTTTAGAGAGAAGGACAAATGAGCCCCTGGCAGAAAAAAGAAGCAAAAACCCTTTGTGGCGGTCACCAGAGGCCTCCCAAGATGGAGCCCTTCCTGGCTGTGTTGCTTTACGATCTGCACGACCCCAGGGTGTTCTCAAAGGATGCGGTCGGTGTTTATGAAAGTCAGGAACTGGCTGAAGGGAAGCAGAAGGGCCGTGCTCGGTGCCTGTTCTCAGCACGGCTGGGCGCGGAGGGACACAGGTGAACGTGGTGCTCCGCGGCACCTCCCACCATCACTCCAGTCAAAGATGACCTGAGCTGGAATGGAAATTACAAACAGCAGGCTGGGGGAGGGTGGGGCTTGGGCCCCAAGCCCTGTCCCAGGTCCCTGGAGATGGCAGAGAGGCCAAGGATGCCATAATCACTTCTTTGAGCTCAGACGCTGGGCCACACCAAGCTGCAGGGTGGGGTAAGGTGGGGGTGGGGGACCATGGTTCCCCACGGATGCTCTGGGCCCCCTGTATCCTCTGTCATCTGTATCTCTGTGCAGCAGGGACTTAGGAAGCACCTTCCTTGGGGGAGGTTTTTTTTATGTGTGTGTGCCAGGAGCTAGACATCTAGCCCCTATTGAGAAGACACCGCCCCAGCCTCATGAGGCTGTCCAGGAAGTGCAAACATGGACCGCGTGAGCACAGGGATGATGGGGCTGAGAATGGGAATGTGTGTTTCTGTGAGCCTCGGTTTCCTTATCTGTTAAGTGAGGGAGGGAGTCAGGTTGTGTGTGGTGTTGAGACTTAGCAGGGATCCCTTTTTTGGTACTCAGTCATCCTGGGAACCTCAATCTATGAAACAGGAGACGGCAGAGTTGTTGAGTTCAGTCAACTTCCCCTGTGTATCCAGTGAACCCTCTTGCCCAGAGGAACCCAGTTTGAAAACTGGTGGGTTAGGTTATCTCTGAGGAGCCTTCCAGGAGCTCATGTCATACTTGAATTCAGGGACCCCCAATGGTAGGAGAGGTCCCTTTCATTGCAAGCCACTGTGATCCTGTGACAGACTGTCGATTTTCATGTCTCTTGCCGGGTGGGGTCTAGGGGAAGGAGGAATATGAATATCACCGCATGCATCCAAGGAGCCTACCTGGAGGAGGGGGAGAGGTGATGTGTAGTTGGCTTGCATGTCCCTCAGTCCCTCCACAGCAGCTGTCAGCAGGAAGGACCATGGTGGTTCTGTTGTCACCGTTATCCTATCTGCCATGCACGCCAGAGCCACTGCTTTGTCCCTACCCAGAATGCCCCAGGAACCTCCAGGCCACAGTCAGCCTTCTCACTGGGTCCTCGCTTTGTCCTCCTCCTCCACGTCCTCCATCCTCATCCCAGTCCATCCTGACTCCCCACATCAGCCCCTGTTGCCTACATGGTCAAGTCCGAGCTCTTCATCCTGCTGCTCCCTAACCCTGCCTCAGTGGAGCCGCTCTTCCTCCCAGGCAGAGCTCGTGTCCCCGCACACTTCCATTCCTGATTCCAAGCTTCTGCTCAAGCCAGTTGCCCACCCAGAGTGGCTCTTTTCCTCTCCTCTTAGCTTCCCTCTGACTCAAGCCCTGGGTCTTTCCTGTCTCTTGGCCAAAGCAAGCAGCCCTACCTTCCTCCCTTCCTTCCCTTCCTTCCTTTATTTTTCAGCACTGGGATTTTGAACCCAAGGGCCTCACACATGGTTGGTCTGCAAGTGCTATATCACTGAGCTGCACCCATAGTCCCCCTTTAGTTAAGAATTTTTTTTTTTTTAATCTTGAGACAGGGTCTTGCTAAGTTATGCAGGCTGTCTCTGGCTTCAAACCTGCAATCCTCCTGCGTCCTCCTCCCAAGTTGCTGGGATTGGAAGCATGCAGCATCATGCCTGGCCCCTTGGAGCTTGCTGTCTGCCATGTGGCTTAGTCAGTGGATCACATGCATTCTTATGCTGTTGGAAACCCTTTGTTAGGGCTGGGACTTGCCTCTTCATTAGTGCATAAGCTTATCAAAAGCACGGTTTAGATTTCTCCAGTTCCTCTGTATCTCTTTCTTGCTCTCTACTTGCTGAAGATGCCGCTCGGTCAATACTCTCTGACAGCACAAATTTTATTCAGTTAGAACGCTCTGAATTCTAAAGGGGGCCAGAGTGAATGTGTCATACTTGACCAATAATGACACTTGATTTTAGTTCACTGGCCAATCTGATGCCAGAGTATACTTAGCTATTAGTATCGGAGACCAAACTAACAGTGGCTTAAACAATGTTGTTGTTGTTGTTAGGTGCCATGGAGTCGGTATCCAACTCATAGCGACCCTCTGTATAGCAGGGGAAACACTATTGTCAGTGCTTCTCTGCTATTCATAGGGTTTTCAATGGCAGATTGATTTTTTGGGAGGGGGTTGCCAGGTCCTTCTCCCAAGCCTATAGCACCTGGTGTTCCCAGGTGGTCTCCCATCCAGGTACTAACCAGGCCCGACCCTGCTTAGCTTCCGAGATCTGACGGGATCAGATGCCACAGGGCTACCTCTGCAGGCATAAACAAGGCAGGGATCTGGTTTTCTATCTTATACCAGTCCAAGGCAGGTAGGCTATTCAAAGCCAGAGCAGCACTTCTACAACATCTCAGGTTTCTTCTGCCTTTCTTTCCTGCCATTCTCAGCACATAATTTCCAGGCTCAAGATAGCCTCATGGCCCTAAGATGGCTACCACAGCTCCAGTCATCACTTAGGCATTTTAAGCAGGATAATCAACGATGAAGGGTGGTGACAAGAGGGCTTGCAGGTGGAGTCAGCCCTCTGAATATGATTTGTCTCTCCCAAAACTCATCATGAGATTTGACTGCCATTGTGGTTTGGAAAGCGGGGGTGGGGGGGGCACTTTAAGAGGTGCTTAGGTCAGTGGGAAGGATTAGTGCTTCTCTTTCAAGACAGGGTTAGTTATTACACAGTGGGTTACCAGTGAGCAGGCTGCCTCTTGCATTTTCTCTCTTCTGCCTATGCCCTTCTATTTTTCCCACCGTGTTATGAAGCAGCGTGTGGCCCTTGCCAGATGCACTTGCCTGATCTTGGGCTTCTATACTGCAGAACCATGAGACAGATAAACTTCCCTTTATGAATGATCCAAGTCCACGTATTCTGTTACGGCAGCAATGACGTACGGCAGCAATGAACAATGATGGCGTGCAGAGATGCACGTGAAGAGACTTGTGTGTAAATGGCCATGGATGGTCCAGGATCGAAAAGGTGGCAAAGCCAAGTGCCATGGAGCCTGGACCCTTTATGCGTAAGGAGACACTTGGATGCTCCTGAAGAGCGTCCCTCCGAGGCCACCCAGGAAGTGTGGAGATGCCCTGTTCGATGCCTGGCTTTCGCGCTCTCTATGGAGGAAGCGTTGTATGGGGTTTCCTTGCAAAGAGGATTGGAGGGAGATTTGATTTGGTCCTTGGATAGAAAGGGCTTGGTGTCTTTGAGCATCCAGTGATGGGTGACGAAAAAACAAAATCCTACCCAGACTTGCTTAAGCGTCAAGGGGGATTATGGGTTCATGCCAGCGAGAAGCCCGGGGATAAGGCTGGCCTCAGAGGCTGCCTGTCCCCTTGGTGCCTTGGAAGACAGCCACGCCTTCCACCACGTGTGGGATTCCCTTCAGCTCAGCTGCTCCTATGCAGCCAGGTGCTGTGGCGACCCTGACCTGACCTCCTTGTGTCGGGAGGGGAGACTGGTTCTTGTCCAGAATCCCCACGGACATCTCCTGGTGCCCATGGTTCCGGCAAAGAGTGGCCCGGGCCCCTCCCTACCCTCATCCCTGCAGTGGAGATTGTCAGTGCCCACTGGCTTAGGCCAGAGGGACCCACCTGGGTGCTGGGCCTGGGCTCAGCTACCCACAGACCCCACTGAGTGGAGGAGGCACTGAATTCCCCAAAGGAAAACCAGAGAACCCAGGGAGGCAAAAATAATAACTGGTGCTGCATTCTTCCCTTGAATCTGAGCTGATCTGGGGCACGTATTGAGGGTAGGCTTTGTTGTTGTTGTTAGGTGCCGTTGAGTTGGTATCCGACTCATAGCGACCCTACGTACAACAGGTGAAACACTATTGTCAGTGCTTCTCTACTGTTCGAAGGGTTTTCAATGGCGGATTGATTTTTGGGAGTGGGTTGCTGGATCCGTCTCCGAAGCCTACAGCAGCTGGTATTCCCAGGCGGTCTCCCATGCAAGTACTAACCAGGCCCCACCCTGCTTAGCTTCTGAGATCTGATGGGATCAAAGCCACAGTGCTACGGCTGCAGGCTAGGGTAGTCTCTAGGGATGGGGAACAAAGGAGAAGCTAAGAGCTGAGAGGAGGTGGCCCCCATTCCTGGGCCTACCATATGTTCAGTGGAACAGTTTGTTTGTTTGTTTTTGAGGTACTTG
>VMDO01028399.1:0-23965 GCA_007922755.1 Pedetes capensis
TATACAATAAGGAGAATACATCTTTGTCTTATTTAGGTCATAAATAATTATTACCAGTTTGCCATTTGTATTTCAACTTTTTGATGCTGCTTTTCTAATAAAATGTCTTTACATCTTTAATCAATCCATTAATCTTTACATTCATGAGGTTTGTGTTACACTTAGAAGTGCTTCCTTGCTGGGCATGAAACCACATGCCTGTGATCCTAGCAACACAGGAGGCAGAGGCAGGAAGATGGCAGGCTCAAGACCAGAGGTAGCCTGCATAACTTAGTGAGACTCTGTCTCAATTTAAAAAATAAAAAAGGGGTTGCAGGTGCAGCTGGGTGGCAGAGTATATGCAAGGCCCTGGATTCAGCCCCCTAATACCACAAAAAAGAAGGGCTTCCTAGTTTCAATATAACCAAAGTATTCATCTGAAAAACCTAGTTGTTGTTAGGTGCCCTCCAGCCAGTGTCTGACTCACAGTGACTCTAAGTACAACAGGTAGAACACTATTGCCAGGGCTTCTCTGCTATTTATAGGGTTTTCAATGGCAGATTGTTTTTTGGGAGTGGGTTGCTTGGTCCTTCTCCCAAGCCTACAGCACTTGGTGTTCCCAGGTGGTCTCCCATCCAAGTACTAACCAGGCCTGACCCTGCTTAGCTTCTCAGATCTGATGGCATCAGACACCACAGTAGTACAACTGCAGGCAAAATATCTAGAAGTGTTATGATTTTTGTTTAAACATTTAATTCACCTTAAATTTATTTTGGTATATAGTATAAAGAAGAGAGTCAGCATTATTATTTTTTAATTCTTAGTGCTCTCAAAGTTACTGATTCAAAAAGTCTATCTTTTCCTTTCACTGCAATTCCATCTTAATCATATAATAACACACATATACTCAAGATTTTGTGAACTTCTATAAATTGAGCAGGGGCCCTCAAACTCTGGGGTATGGATAACTCTATTTTTGCACTAATGTCATACTGTATCTTTACATTGCATTTTCATATAACAAAATAACGTAAAGGATACCTATCAAAAATATTTCCTACCTTGTGTTATTTTCTAATATCAAAGACATTGAAAAAGTTAAAGAATGTGGCAGATGATACTAACAATTTTTAAAATGTAAATATCATTTATAGGTACATAGTCCTTTCTCATTTTCTAATATTATGTTCATCACACTAAAAAGTAGCTATTATTTCTTACACATATAGAGTTCAGATTTATTCAGAGAATTACTTATGATTACACAACTATTAACTGGCAGAGCTAAAACCTGAATTCATAATTCATGCTCTTTCTGTGACAACACTTATTTAAAAACAGAGCAAATAAGAGCCCAAATTTTCTCATTATTTTAATCAGACTCCTTTACTAAAAAAAAAAATGTGTATGTGCACATAGAAATATAAAGCATAGCCTGGCACCGTGGTGCATGCCTGTAATCCCAGTGACTTGGGAGGCAAAGGCAGGAGGATCGCAAGTTCAAGACTGGAGGCAGTCTGCATAATTTAGCAAGACTCTGTCTCAAAAAGTAAAAAAATGGGCTGGGAGTGCAGCTCGGTGGTACAGCACTTACAAAGCATGCAAGTGTGAGGCCCTGGGTTCAACCCCCAATACTGCAATAAAAAATAAAAAAGAAATATAAAGCATATATAGAGATTATAAAGCACATATATAATGCAACATAGGTGCATCATATACTTTTTTACATATGTGTTTTGTATAAATATGCATATACATATACATACATATATACACATTTATTTGAAACAGAAAAGTGTTTCTAAATTCAAGATGGCTTTCTTGAAACTGCAATAAATCCACCAATATTATAGACTCTGTTGTTGCTAGGTGCCATCAAATCAGGTCCAACATGGTACCAGATTAATGATGTTCTTAATGAAGCTCCATTGGTGAGGGCTTTTCCTCCATAACCTAATAATCTCCCAAAGGCCTGCCTTCTAAAATTAAGACTTCTAATAATGGGGACAGGGGGCTGGGATTTAGCTCAGCTGGTAGAACGCTGCTTTGCAGTCTCTAAAGGCCCAAGTTTGATTCCCAGCACTGCAAAAATGGGAAAAGGACATGGCAATCCACTGCAGAGGCAATCCTGAAACAATCAGCAATTGAAAACCCGATGAGGGTTTCTATGGGTCAGACAGGATTCCATGGCACCTAACAACAACAAACAACAACAACAATAATGGGGACAGGTATCCCCTTGCCCTGGAGGAGTCTCGGTCCATATTCAGGTTTATACAAACACAGTGCATTTTCATACTCATATGTACATGAATATGATGTAGCTTTTACCATCCTTGTTTCATAGATAAGGAATCTGAAGTTTGAAAAGATAAAATGACATACTAAGACTACTCATCAAGAAAGTGGTAGCCAGATGCTGTAGTACATGCCTCTAATACCAGTAAATTAGGAGGCTGAGGCAGAAGAATGCAAGATCAAGGCCAGAGGCAGCCTGTGCAACTTAGCAAGACCTTGTCTCAAAATTTAAAAAGAAAAAGAAAAAGAAAGGAGCTGAGGGTGCAGCTCAGTGGTAGAGCACTTGTCTAGCATGTGCAAAGCCCTAGGTCAACCCACTAGTACTGAAAAAAAAAATGCCAAGCCAACCCATTAACTCTCACCTTCCTAGCTTCAACTTTCCTAACCTAAATACACCTGCTATCATAAAGCAACAACAAAAACTGATTTGTTTAGATTTAAAGTTAGAAATGTTTAGTTTATGGATGCTTGTGCACTCAACCGTTCTCTCTCACTCTCTCTCATATTCCCCCCTTTCTCTCTTTCCATTTCTCTCTCTCCCTCTCCCTCTCTTTCTCTCTCTCTCTCTCTCTCTCTCTCTCTCTCTCTCTCTCATTCTCTCTCCTCTCTCTCTCTTCTCTCTCTCCCCACCTCCACCAATCTCAACTCTTTGGTCCTACCCCTTGGACCTTTGGTCCTTATTTACATCTGAACCAAACTTTATTTGTCAACTTTCCTAAATGCAGACATGCAGAAGATGAGTATCTGCAGACACAGCACTTGAGATAAACGCACAGCTGTAGGAGCTGCCTTCTCCTTCTCTAATGCACACTTAATAGCATCTGGCCTCAGATACTGGTCCTCCATGTGATGGAGACTTCCTAATGGGTAGCTGGTTCTGATAATCCTCAATTCAGGCATGAAGTACATTTCCTCATGGGAATAAAATTGAACACAGTATTCAGGTCTGGCAGACATACTATAAAGCATATAATTTGTCAGGATGATAGCAATATGAGATTTAGAGTTAAGAGAGTAACAGTTGAAATATTTGCATTGCCACTTTCTTGGAAAATAGTCTTGAGCTTTTTGTTGTTGCTGTTTGTTTTATGTTTTGGTACTTGAAGGTTGAACCCGGGGCCTCACACATACTTTGCAAGTGCTCTACAACTTGGCTGAATCCCCAGACCATTTTTTATCTATTATCTTCAGGAAAGGTCTTGCTAAGTTATATAGGCCACTTCTGGCATCAAACCTGTGATCCTCCTGCCTCCACCTCCCAAATCACTGGGATTATAGGTGTATGCCATGGCACCCAGCTTCATTTAATGTTTCAAGCTTCAGTTTCCACATCCACAAGACAAGGATGGAAAAATGTATGTAAAAGGATTATTGAGAACTCACATAATTCATATAGAACCTACCACACAGAATATGCTCAGCAAAAGACTAATGTTATATTATCTTCAGTACTTTACTATATTATGATTAGTCTGATACTCACGTAGGTTAGACAGGTTTTTGTGGGCCTTGGACATTCAACATTTATTTTTACTACTGTTTTAGGAAACAGAGTTTCAGAGTAAACTTTGGAACAATGATGCTGTAATTTTGTCTTTTCATAGATAGTTAGTGAGAGCTACCTGATGATATAAATTCCCTGTGCAAGAACTTTAAATCATTTAAACTAACTTAAAATGTTATTTAGAGAGTGCTTTGGGCTGAGTGTTTGTGTTCCACCTCCCAAACTCATACACTGAAATTTTATCCCCTAATTATGATGGTTGTTGTTGTTGTTAGGTGCTGTCAAGTCGGTATCCAACTCATAGCGACCCTCATAGAGTTTTCAATGGCAGACTGTTTCGGGATTGCCTTGGGAGTGGATTGCCAGGCCCTTCTCCCATTTTTGCGGTGCTGGGAATTGAACTCGGGACCTCAGAGACTGCAGCGCAGTGCTCTACCCACTGAGCTAAATTCCAGCCAGATAATTATGATGGTAGGTGCTGTGATTTAGCTCAGTTGGTAGAGCGCCGCGCTGCAGTCTCTGAGGTCCCGAGTTCAATTCCCAGCACTGCAAAAATGGAAGAAGGACCTGGCAGTCCACTCCCAAGTGGATTGTCCCAAGACAATCCCGAAACAGCCAGCCATTGAAAACCCTATAAGGGTCGCTATGAGTCAGACATGACTTGACAGCACCTAACAACAACAAATTATGTTGGTATAAGGAGGTGGGACTGACAGGAGGTGATTAAGATGAGAGGAGACCATAGGGGTGGAGCCCTCATGAATGGGATTAGTGCCCTCATAGGAGTCACAAGAAAGCTCACTTCTACTCTGCTCTCTGCCACAACAGGATGCAATAAGAAGTTGGCCAACTAAGACTCAAATGAAAACCTTCACAGAACCTGGTTTTGCTGCACACTGGTCTCAGACACCCAGCCTACCGAACTGTGAGAAATAAGTTTGGTATTGGTAAGATACCAAAACAATGGCAATTTGTTGTAGCAGCCTAAACTGACTAAGATATACAGGTACTTTAAACATTTCTTCCAGACATTCAATAATGTGATGAAAACTTTATGTCTCCCACTCTTCCACTCAGCTTTTGTTCCAGTGGCTCAAAGGATCTACCTGTGATCTGTGCTTCAATGGATGCAGACTAAATAATCCAAGGGATCAGCTGTACCATCACCTCATCCTCTCTACTCCAGATACCCTGGTTACTTAGCTTTATCTCCACCATGCTCACTTCCCCTAGAAGCCTTTATGCTGGCTCCCCTACCTCCCACATTGTTCCTCTAAATGTCTCTATGGCCACTATCTCCTACCCTTTCAAATCTGTGATCACCTCCCAATCTCTGAGGAAGGCCTGCCCTATGAGATAGCCCATGAAATACTCCAATTCAATATTTAAAGCTCTCCCACCCCTCATACTCTCTAATTTTCACCTCCCCTTCCTGCTGTTGCTTTCCACAGGGCTTACTATCTTCCCACATACACTATTTACTTATTGTTTAATTACTTTTTCTGCACATCCTCCAAACATACATGCACTCTACAAGGGGTTTTGTCCACGGACATGTCCCACGTCCCATGTCCCATATCTGTTCCCTGCTCTGGCACACAGTAGAGCTTCAAGAAATATTCATTATTCATTCATTTGATAAGTGAAAAAATAACATATCTCACACAAATGCAAGAAAATAAATAAATGCAAGAAATAAAATACAAGAAAACCAGTTATGAGCAAAATACAAAATTACTGCCATGGGCCTTCACGATAACTCAGACATCTACACTTGTGTGCAATTCTTACTGTTGACCTTTAATAAAAGTAAGGAACTCCTCATGCTTGACTCGGTTCCTCTGGATGTCGATCTTCAGGGTTAGCAGCAAAGTGAAGAGGAATTTGTGCTCCTCGTACAGCCCTCGGGCAGTGTACTTGTAAACCTCATAGGTCATGTGCTCAATGATATTAGCAATCCTCTTGCTTGTAATTGGGCTCTTGACAGACCTAAGAAAGAGAACATTTAAATCAGGCTTATCTCACTGCCCTTTTCAATTGACTATAAAAACAGCGTTTTCATTGAAGAATAAGTAATTCAGAGGACCGAGTCTTCTTTTTACACATCAAGACTAAGCCTCCTAAATCTAAAATAACAACCATTCTTGCAACATAAAATAACATAACAGAATCCTCCGTGTAGTCTAAATCAATTTTACCCACAGGGCATTATCACTCACAACAATGTCTTGGGAATTTTCTTGTTTAGCAGAAGCACAGGAAACCAAAGGAATCAAATCAATGGATAAGTAGTCGGTATAGTTTTCTCGGAGCATAAAAGAACAAATCAGAAAGATTTGTTAGCACTGGTAAATCCACTAATCTCAGATTAAAAAAAGAAAAAGACTCTTACTAACAGAGAAAAAGGAAGTTATAAATGCAGTGTCCATCACTCCAGTCCACAGATTAAGAATTCAGCCTGGCTTCCTGAGTTCAGACATACCTGGCTAAGGAAAGGTCAAACAAGCCCAGAAACTGGCGGAGCGAAGTCTGGTACATCTCATTAACCAAGCGCATCTCTGTGATGAGGAAGTAGAGGATGCTGCCCCGAGTAGCAACTGAAAGACAAAGAGCAAGGGGGCCTCTAGCAGGAGGATGGAAAATAGGTGAGCTATGCTAAAACATCTTCCATTGTTGAAAACAACTTCCATTTTTTTGTCTTATCAGTGGCTGCCTACTGCAAGAGCGATGCTCAATTATTAGTATACTTAATTCTTATGTGTAAGCTCTCTATGAAAAGTCTGCTATTAATCAAATTGTATTTCTCATTTCGAATCTCTAGTTCCCTTTCAAATATCTTTTACTATGTTCACCACAGATAGAAAATACAATCAAAGGAATTTCAAAGGTTTTGCTTAACATCCAAAAACTGATGTACTCATTTATGACCTCATTTGGAAGCTTATGAAGAATCTGTGCCTAACCTTGGCTCCAGGTTTGCAAAACAAGTCATCAAAAAGATGATACTCTTGATTCTCCTCCAGTAGATACCATTTAAACTCTTCTCCAAAAAGAAATGCTAAACTACTAAAGGACAGCCAATTGCATATTTATATGGATTCCTTGAGTAACCAATGAACATGTATTTGCAAACTGGAGGTTGAGGATGAAGTCCAGAAAACCATCTTCTTAATACAAAGATTATACACAGAATACTAGCATATTGTTACCAAATGACAAATAACTAGTGAACAGTCCACAATGCCATACTAATTTCCCAGATTTCACTAATTTGTAGCCAAGTGTGAAAAAAAAACTCCCTCTTTACTTTCTAACTTAAGAATACATTCATGAAACCTTAAAGCATTTGCCAGTACTCATTAAAAGCATCCAGAAAGTTTATCCATTATATAATTTTTTTCATCTCAAATTTACTGAATTTCCCAAAAGAAATGCCACAAAATGTAACTGGCCAACCACATAATTGACTTTGCGTAGTCATTTGTATAACTTCCTTACTTCATTCAACTTGTCTAATTCTCATTTCCTTCTTACTCCATTTTCCTGTGACATTTGTCTGTCATTACCAGACTCACCAGGTCTGTATTCCTCCCGGGCTGAGTTGATTTGAATTTCTGTCTCAGCAGAAATTCCCAGCTTCTGTGTCACCTCCTCGGCTGTGTTTTTGGTATTACTAAGCACAATAATGAGACTCTCATCCTCCACCAGGGAGCCCTGCGTACTTGTCAGGCGGTAAAGCAGATTGTCTTCTAACTCCTTCATCCTTCTTTTGTTTGCTGTTACGTCTTCCATAAGATGAGTCCTTTCTTTCTCCAGTTCCTGTTAATTGGTACAAATATATTTTCTTCCTAAATTAGGAACTATTGGTGGAACATCCCACAGAAAATTAACCTACGTGGCTACTCTCAAGCATGTGTACCGTACTTACCATCCTTGACTCAAGAACCATGGACAGCAAAGGAGGATGGGAACTAACAGAAGAAAGTACAGCTGGAAAGCAAGCCTTCAAAAAATTACCAATGTCCCCATTTTCATTTATTTGTTTTCTAAGCCAAATCGTTTTCAATGATATTGTGATTGCATGTAACATAATTTTGTTTTGGAAGTAAAATATATCTGAAGACAATATTTGCTTCTTTTTACTTCCTTCTTTAAAAGAGTTTTACTGCTGTTTCAATGTGATTATTTCAAGCTTGCTGGTTGAAATAGTATCCAATTCTATTAAAAGGAACTCTCCAAAAACTTATACAAGCATCCTAAACTGCTACTGTTATTGTTGTTAGATGCCATCCAGTCGTTTCTGACTCATAGCAACCCTCATAGGGTTTCAATGGTAGATTGTTTCAGGATTACCTCGGGAGTGGGTTGCCATATCCTTCTCTCATTTTTGTGGTGCTGGGAATCCAACTTGGGACCTCAGAGACTGCAGAGCAGCACTCTACCAACTGAGCTAAATCCCAGCCCCAAAACTGCTACTGTAGGTACATTTAAATTGAAATAATTTTAAAAGCTGGGTGTGGTGGTGTATGTCCTGTAATCCCAGCATGAGGGGAAGCAGAGGCAGGACCTCCCTTTTAAGACCTGCCTGGGCTACATAGTGAGACCCTATCCTTCCCAGCCAAAAAGTTATTTTAATTTAAATTTTTTTTAATTAAAAAAATCTTCTTGGCCTGAAAAGAAGTGAACTTTTATATCTTCTGTGAAAGACTTTATAATTAGCTAGGAGAGGAAGGTTTTGGAGAACTATTGTCCTGAGGGCTATTTCTTTTTCTTGGCATCTCAGAGAGACAAGAAGAAAGAAGTACAAATGACAATGACCAAGCCAAAGGGAGGATAAGGCTCAGAGGAGGGCAACAGAGAAACCATTCTTCTGGCCCCAGGTTGAATTGCATATGAAAGTAGAATAGTTATATGAGAGACTAACAACAACAACAGCTTTTGAAGCTAAAGAACAGAGTCCAAAGTGGAAAGGACAATGTGCAAATGGTATTTACAATTTTTAAAAGAAAGATGCATTAGAGAGATTACTTAAAAAGCGTCTTAAATATAGTGCCTGTTGACAATGTACCTAAGTTTAACTTCATTAATAATGCGTGATTCCATATAACTAGAGTAAAACGCAGAAGAGAATAGCAAAATCATAGGAAAGCATTTCAGGCCGCCATCCCAAATGTGACTCAGCGCGGCGACGCGGGCATATGGCGCTTGCTTGTGGGCTTTTATTCACTCTATGTCACCACACACCCTTCTGCAGAAGTAAAGCTGCCTTGCTGAGATACTTTCATTTCTCCCAGTGTCTCTTTTTGACATTGGGGCTCATTTTGAAACACTCAGGTCCCAAAGAAAGGGGAGTTTTCTAGTCCTGATTTTAGAATATAGGATGCATGTTTTTACATCACTGGGAGACAAACGCATAGGCTGTCAAATTCAAAAACAGTATAAACCCCTAGCAAAAATCCTGCACTGAAAATCTTTATCCTCTGTTCATTTTTTTCCAGTTTAGTCACAGCCTTAATGTAGGCTTTAATTCTTCTGTGAATTGACCATAACCAGTCTTCCTGCTGACTCTTTTCTCTGCCATCACCTCCTTTGCTATTTACAGTCACTCTGGGGATCTCCCTTAGCTATTCTGAAAGGTCCAAATGTCAAAACGTACTTTACAAAATCTGTTATGATCTACATTTTCAACTTTCTCTCCTATCTGAGAACCATAGGATTAAGCTAAAATCACACTTCCATGCTGCTGTTGAGAACCACTATTAATAAAATATGCAGGTGTCATGGAGCACAGAGGCAGGAAGATCATGAGTTTAAGGCGAGAGGTAGTCTGTGCAATTTAGCAAGACCCTGTCTCAAAATAAAAAGAGGCCAGGGTGTAGCCCAGTGGTGGAGTGCTTGCTTAGCATGCACAAGGCCCTGGTTCAACAGCCCCCTACATTCCTCTTATACTGAAAAGAAAAGAAAACCATCATTAATAAAATAGAGACAGTAACATATAGTCATGGGAAAATTATTTGGTTCTTCATTTAAAATAATAGTAAATGGAAAGAATGAACATTATTGAGATAGTTATGGTCAACATACTGTCATTTGTAACAATACTAATTAAACAAATTTGTCAGTTGAAGCCACTTCCTATATTCTCAAAAAACTAGAAATAATACTAAGAAGTACATCTCCACAAAGTTTGAAACTCATGCAATAAAATATCCTAAAGTAAATAATACAATTTAAAGAGATATTTGGAGCTGGGCATGGTGGTGCATGCCTGTAATCTCAGCAATTTAGGAGGCAAAGGCAGAAGATCATGAGTTCAAGGTCAGAGGCAGCCTCCTCAACTTAGTGAGACCCTAAGTCAAAATAAAAAATAAAATAAAAATGGGCTGGAGTTGAAGCCCAGTGGGCAGCATTTGCAAAGTATGTGTGAGGCCCTGTGTTCAATCCTCCAGCACTGCAAAAATAAAATAAAATAAAATTGTTGTTGTTGTTGTTAGGTGCCTTCAAGTCGGTATCCGACTCATAGCAACCCTTATAGGGTTTTCAATGGCTGAGTGCTTCGGGATTGCCTTGGGAGTGGATTGCCAGGCCCTTCTCCCATTTTTGCGGTGCTGGGAATTGAACTCGGGGCCTCTGAGACTGCAGCACAGCGCTCTACCCACTGAGCTAAATCCCAGCCCAAAATAAAATTAGACATCTGGAATTATAAAAGCAACCTATACTAAATTGAAGTCAAGTAGCCAAATACTAGAATAGGACTATAGTTATGGGCAAAAGAAAAATTATTAGAGAAAGAAAACAGAACTACATGCATGAATTTTTATTCAGGATTAGAAGGCTGAACATCTGCTTTGAGATATGGCTTTATACATATTTTCACTTATATGGCTGACTTAAACATACGTCTATTCAATGACTACTTTAGTTCCACCAATACATCAGGAAGTTGTATTTTTTCAATTAATGTAATGGTAAAAATAGATTAAAATAATTTTGTATGTAAACCTTTTGTTCACCAAAGAGACTATCTCTTAGCAAAGATAGGTAGGTAGGTAGGTAGATAGATAGACAGATAGATAGATAGATAGATAGATAGACAGACAGACAGACAGACAGACAGACAGACATATATAGAGGGGTAAACATCTGTGTGGCTGGGGTTTAGCTCAGTTGGTAGAGTGCAGCTCTGTATTCCCTGGGGTTCCATCCCTAGCACTGCAAAGATGGGAGAAGGAACTGGCAGCCTTCTCCCAAACAGCAATCCTGAAACAGTCATTAAAAACCCTATGAATAGCAGAGAAACATTGACCCATAGTGCCAGGCAGGGCAGAGTAGCAGGTAGTGTTTTGCTCTGTTGTTTATAAGGTTGCTATCAGTTGAACCCAACTCAACAACACCTCACAACAACAACAAACATTCTTGCTAAGTATACTACATACTTAAGGTTACAAAGTGTATGAGTGTATGTATGTGTGGAGTATATAACACTATACTATTGTGTGTATACATACATATATATATATATATATATATATTGTATAATAATAAGACTGCAGCCATAGCACTATGGCATCCGATCCTGTCAGATCTCAGAAGCTAAGCAGGGTTGCGCCTTTTTAGTACTTGGATGGGAGACTACCTAGGAACACCAGGGGCTGTAAGCTTGGGAGACAGACCCGGCAACCCACTCCCCAAATATCAATCTGCCATTGAAAATCCTGTGAATAGCAGAGAAGCACTGACAATATTGTTTCACCTATTGTACATAAACCAGCTCAATGACACCTAACAACAACAACAACAACAACAACAACAACAACAACATATAATACTAAACTTTCTTATAACAATATCCCAAAGTGAATAAAGTAAGTACCGGACTGGTTCAGTACAATTGCACAAACATGCTATTTATCTATCTATTTATTTATTTATTATTAGAAATTTTTAATGTACACTTTAATGTGATTCATTCTGACATGGTTTTCATTGTGGCATTTCCATATATGCATTTTGATGTACATTATTTATATAGGTTCCCCCTTACCCTCTTGTATGCTTCCCCCCCATCTAACCCTCCCCATCTAAGTCTTCTCTTTTACTTGGTAATATTTTTTCTATATGTCCTTGGGTTCCAGTTCTGTTTAAGATAGAAACTTTTCCTGTAGTGATCTTTGTTTTTATCTTGTTAGAACAATTGCATGCATTTTCTAGACCATTTATATTGACACCATTCTTAGCTTTTTTTCCCCCTTTTATTTTGATCTGACCTTTGAATAGGATTTTTCCTTCTTATAATTTTGATTCAGTTCCCACATATGAGTGAGAACATGTGTTGTTTCTCTTTCTGAGCTTGTGTTCATTCACTTAAAATAATTTTCTCTAATTCAATCCATTTTGCTGTGAATGACCTTATTTCATTTTTCTTGATTGCTGAGTAGTATTCCATTGTGTATATGTACCATAGTTTTTTTATCCATTCTTCTGTTGAAGGGCACTTTGGTTGATTCCATATCCTTGCTATTGTGAAAAGTGCTGCACTGAACATGGAGATGCAGGTGTCTCTGTGGTATGATGACCCATCTCCCTTTGGGTAAATTCCCAATAGTGTTATAGCTGGGTCATACGGTAGATCTATTTTTAGTTTTTTAAGATACCTCCATATTGATTTCCCCAGTGGTTGGATCAATTTATAGCACCACCGACAATGTAAGGGTGTTCCCTTTTCCCAGCAACCTTGCCAGCATTTGTTGTTATTTGTTTTATTGATCTTGGCCATTCTTACTGGTGTAACATGAAATCTCGGAGTTGTTTTGATTTGCATTTCCCTAATGGCTAGGGATATTGAGCATTTTTTCATGTGTTTCATGGCTTTACGGACCTCTTCATTTGAGAACTGTCTACTCAGTTCCTTTGCCCATTTGTGTATTGGGTTATTTGTTTTGGGGGGAGTTTTTTTCTTGAGTTCTTTATAAATTCTAGTAATTAGACCTTATCTGATGTATAAAATGGGAAGATTTTTTCCCATTCCGTGGGGGTTTCCTTGACTCTGTTAATTGTTTCTTCTGCTGCGCAGAAGCTTTTTAATTTCATGTGGTCCCATTTATCTATTCTTGTTGCAATTTCTTGAGCAGTTGGAGTCCTATTAAGGAAATACTTTCCTATGCCTATATGATGGAGTGAATTACCTATCTTGCCTTCTATAAGTTTTAAAGTTTCTGGTTTTATGTTGAGATCTTTTATCCATTTTGAGTTAACTCTCGTGTATATTGAGAGCTGCGGGTCAGCTTTCATTTTTCTGCATGCAGATGACCAGAACATGCTATTTATTAATTAAATGCTCAAAAAAGTAAATGGCATCACAAAGAAACAAAGGGAAATTAAAATTATTTCTACAAAGCTCATCTTTCACCAAAATTTTGAAATCATTTAAAGGAAAGAGAGACAGTAGCTTTTCAGAGTTCTTATTTTTAAAGGTGTCACCCAGAATTTCTTACCAAAGGTAATTTCTCTTCTGTACATTATACAGGTAACTAAAATAGAAAGATTAAATAAAATAACCCAGATTTCATTTTCCTCTACCCCCAGGGAGCTGGTGATACTGGTATGTTTAGCATCTTTACTAAATTATCTCTCATGTCTAGGTTATTATCATTTTTGTTGTCATTGTTAGGTGCTGTTGAGTCAAGTCTGACTCATAGCGACCCTATGTACAGCAGAATGAAACACTCATCAATTCTGTACCAGGCACATGATCTTGTTGTTGAAGCCCATTGTTGCAGCCATTGTGTCAATACATCTAGTTGAGAGTTTTCCTTCTTGTCACTGACCTGCCACTCTCCTAAACATGATGTCCTTCTCCAGGGATTGGTCTCTCCTGATAACATGTCCAAAATACCTGTGATGCAGTCTAGCCATCCTTGTTTCCAACGAGCTCTCCGGTTTTACTTCTTCTAGGACAGATCTGTTGGTTCTTTTGGTAGTCCATTGTATATTCAATATTCATCTCCAGCACCATAATTCAAAAGCATCAATTCTTCTCCTGTCTCCCTTATTCAATGTCCAACTTTCACAACCATATGATGCTTCTGAAAATACCATGGCATGAGTCAAGCACACTTTCATCTTCAATGTGACATCTCTACTTTTCAATACTTTAAAGAGATCTTTTGTCACCCCTTTTCCCAAAGCAAAGTGTCTTTTGAATTCTTGATTGCTGCTTCCATTGGTGTTGATTATAGAAGCAGGTAACAAAAAATCTTGTACAACTTCAATCTTTTCTCCATTCATCATGAAGTTGCATACTGACCCGATTGTAAGGATTTTTGTTTTGTTGATGTTGAGTTGCAATCCATACTGAAGGCTATGTTCTTTGATTTTCATTAGTAAATGTTTCAAATCCTCTTCACTTTCAGCAAACAGAATTGTGCCATCTGCATAATGCTGGCTGTTAATGAGTCTTCCTTCAATCCTGTGTTCTTCATAAAGTCCAGCTTCTCAGATTATTTGCTCAGCATACAAATTGAAGAGGTATGGTGAAAGGAGCCCTGATGCACATCTTTATTGACTTTAAACTAAGCAGTGTTTCCATGTTCTGTTCAAACAACAGCCTCCTGGTCCATGTACAGATTCCTCATGAGTGCAATTAGATGCTCTGGTATTCTAATCCTTTCAGTGCTATCCACAATTTGTTATGATCATCACAGTCAAATGCCTTTGCATAGTCGATAAAATATAGATATCTTTCTGATATTATCTGCTTTCTGCTAATGTCCATATGACATCAGCAATGATATCCTGGTTCCATGCCCTCTTTTGAATCTGGTTTGATTTTCCAGCTGTTCCCTGTCTATATACTGCTGCAGTCACTTTTGAATGATCATTAGTAAAATTTTGCCTGCATGTGACATTAATGATATCATTCAATAGTTTCCACATTCAGTTGGATCCATTTTCTTGGGATTAGGCACTAATAAGGATCTCTTCCAGCCAGTTGACCAGGTAGCTGTTTTCCAAATCTCTTAGCATAAATAAGTTAGCACCTCCAGTGCTGCATCTGTTTTTTGTTATTAAGTACCATCATGTCAAGTCCAATTCATAGCAACCCTGTATACAACAGAACAAAACACTCCCAGACACTGCCATGCCCGGCACTATGTCAGTGCTTCTCTGATATTCATAGGATTTTCAACTGCTGATTGTTTTGGGATTGTTTCGAGAGTGGGCTGCCAGATCCTTCTCCCATTTTTGCAGTGCTGAGGATCAAACCCAGGGCCTCAGAGAGTGCCAAGCAAGCACTCTACCAATTGAGCTAAGCCCTAGCCCTTGGTGGGAATATGAGATGCTGCAAAAGAAAAATCCTACTGGAGAAGGTACTTAAATCTCAGTAAAAGCAAGTGCCACAGCTCACTTTTTGCATCATGAGATTTGACTTCAGAAAAAAATAGAGCTTAAGTGTTATGTGATAATGTGGTTCAAGGTAAAACAACCCTTTGTTATGAAATAAAATGGGTGTCATGTTACTATTGCCGCACTCTTTGGTAAAAATTGCTTATTGTGGGCCTGGAACACAGTCTGATAATCTGACAACAGTAAAGGAGTAATTTTCTCAGGAGACTTGATTTACCAGGGAAGGCCCTGGATCCATCCTAGTTTGTAAGACTACCCAAAGTCTTTTCAAAGGATCTTAAGGTGCTCCTTGCTTCCTCTTAAACCTCTGCAGCAACAAGTATGGGTCAGTGTTGGACCTGGGTTGGGATTGTTATTGTGTTTTGTTTTGTTGCAAGTAACATCTGTCAGGCTACATTAATTTTTTTGAGGAAACTGTATCCATCTCAGCTGAATATAAGAACCAAGGACAAGGATATCATGTGAACTGCCACCTGGTTTCTTACCTCCCTGAAACCAAAGCTACAGGTGCAGTCAGAGCCAAGGGCGCTAGTCATGGATGCCGGCTGAAAGAGCCTCAGACTTCTCACTTGCTCAGCAATGCATGCTGCCGATCAAAAATCTCAGTCCTTCCTGAAGCAATTATATGGCATCACGAAATTTCTCTAACCACCCTTTTTTTGTGTGTGTGATACTTGGGGATGAACCCAGGGCCTCACACATACTTCACAAGGGCTCTGCCACTTTCAGCCCTTTTTTATTTTTTATTTTGAGTCACAGTCTCACTAAGTTGAGCATGCTGCCTCTGGGCTCGAACTCACAATCCTCCTGCCTCAGCCTCCAGAGTCACTGGGATTATAGGTGTGTGCCTCTGGGCGTAGCTTTCCAACTACTTCTATTGAGATTTAACTCAGGACTCAAAAAATCAATAAGTACATAGTTTCAAGGATGCTATTCCCTCACCAGCTAGTCTGTGGTAGGAAACTACAGCACTGGTTCCTGCCAGACTGAGGTCCACCAACCATGTGAATTTATGAAACTGGATTAAAGGCTACTCACGTAACTTCCAACATTATGACTTTGCTTCATGTGCTATACATTAAAAATACAGAGAAAATATTCAAAAGAAAATGAAGGGAAGGGGAAAGGAAGGAATGGAGAAAGAAAAAGACATTTCTCCACCTCTTCTAAAGATAGGACTCAGAAGCATAAGCCCAATACAACAGAGAGAAGAGCTAAAGACAGCTGGAGGCGCAGATTCAAAGATTTTGCCAGTGGTCTTAACCTAATAAAACTTCAGGTCAGCATTGAAGAGGGCACAAAGTAAACTCAACTCCTCATTGCTATCGAACCCAGGAGGAAGTCAATAGCAACTTTAAGAGTTCATGCAGTTTCACCAGGGTGATCTCATTAAAATCCTCTCCATTTCTTTGCTTAAGCCTCACAGGTCCCCTAGAGGAAATGCTGACTCTGGAAAAGGAAGTTTATAAATTCCTGGCCATTCTTCACTGAGCATTAAGTGATCTCATAAAATAGAAGTAAAGAAAACAGACACCAAGTTATGCTTCCAGAGCACCATGAAGTCTGCAGCCTCCAGAGAGCACACCATCAAACTCTAGTGTCACAACTTCTCAATTTCACAGTGCACCCATCACAACATACCCGGAGCTCTCTTAAATAACAATGAAGAGCTGGTAATGTCTTTTGTTGTCCAAGAACAAAGTTTTCATCTTCTATTTTGAAACCATCATGTGAAATCGAATGAAAGAAATACTTAGACATGTATTAGAAATCTAAAAGTCAACAGGTGAGCAGGATTCACAAAAGAACAAACTTCTCAGAAAAATAAAGCAATTTAAGACTGGAAATAATGATGTAGAAAGTGAGACAGATACCCTCATAATTATATCATCAGTGCGTAGAAATCAATGCTGTTGTTTTTGTTAGGTGCCATCGGGTTGGTATCCGACTCATAGAGACCCTACGTACAACAGGAGTTGTATTGTCAGTGCTTATCTGCTGGTCATGGGATTTTCAATGGTGGATTGATTTTGGGGAGTGAGTTGCCAGGTCGTTCTCCCAACCCTACAGCACTTGGTGTTCCAAGGTGGTCTCCCATCCAAGGACTAACCAGGCCTGACCTTGCTTAGCTTCCAAGATCTAACCAGATCGGATGCCACAGGGCTACAGCTGTACACCAACATATGAAGTGAAGCTCAGCATCATTAATCATTGTTGGTGTTCTTGTTAGGTGCCATCAAGTCATGTCCGACTCATATCAACCCTTATAGGGTTTTCAATGGCTGATTGTTTCAGGATTGCCTCAGGAGTGGGTTGCCACATCCTTCTCCCATTTTTGTGGTGCTGGGAATTGAACTTGAGACCTCAGAGACTGCAGAGCAGTGCTCTACCAACTGAGCTAAATCCCAGCCCCCTATTAATCATTGTTGTTGTTGTTGTTGTTGTTAGGTGCCATTGAGTCATGTCCGACTCATAGCGACCCTCATAGAGTTTTCAATGGCAGATTGTTTCGGGATTGTCTCAGGAGTGGGTTGCCACGTCCTTCTCCCATTTTTGTGGTGCTGGGAATCAAACTTGGGACCTCAGAGACTGCAGAGCAGTGCTCTACCAACTGAGCCAAATCCCAGCCCCCCATTAATCATTAGAGAAGTGCAAATTGAAACCACAATCAGGTGTCATTTCACTTTTCCCTAGGTTGTTGTTGTTGCTGTTAAGTGCAGTCACGTCGGTATCCGACTCATAGTGTGCATAGTAACCCTACCTACAACAGGGGAAACACTGTTGTCAGTGCTTCTCTGCAATTCATAGGGTTTTCAGTGGCGGACTGATTTTTGGGAGTGGGTTGCTGGGTCCTTCTCCCAAGCCTGCAGCACCTGGTGTTCCCAGGCGGTCTCCCATCCAAGTGCTAACCAGGCCCAACCCTGCTTAGCTTCTGAGATCTGACAGGATCTGATGCCACAGGGCTACGCCTGTAGGCACAATCAATGCTATATGTAACTTATGAGACATATGAAACGTGCATCAATAATTGGCCAATAATTTCTATCATATGAAAAGAAGATACTTAGGAATAAGAAAAGCATAAGAAGTAAAACAGGGAAAATTCAATCCTATGATAACTTTTGTCACATTACTTTCATCAGTGAAAGGCTCAAGGAGTGCAGAAATGGAGGAAGCCCCACCTCACCCACCTGCCTCTCCGTGAGAATGACTCTCCCCAGTAACTGATCTTCTAGACCCTTTATGGTGACCGTGAAGTCGATGATAGAGGTTCGAGCGCTTACTTCTGGGGTGTAAGCAGGGTTGGGCAGTTTGGTGGTAATGTAGAGTTTAAACCCATTCATAACATCTACTTCCTTGTCACCAACTTTCACCTTTTTCATAAAAAGAAGGCAAAAAGTAATAAAATAGAGATAAGTGTTACTGTATCCTTTTCATATAAGATCAAATAATGCTTTAACCAATTTTGTAACTGGAGATAATTTGTATACTAAAAAAGAAATGATCGTTAGGTATTCACAGGACTTCAAATGATTAGGAACGATGGAAAACAGAAAGAAGGGGGAAAGGAAGGAAGGAGAGAGGGAAAGAAGGAGGGTGGGAAGGAAGGAAAGGGAAGGAAGGAAGGAAGAGGGAGAGAAAGGAAAGGAAAGGAAAGGAAAGGAGAGGAGAGGGGAGAAGGGGAGGGAAGGGAGAGGGGAGGAAAGGAAGGGTAGAACAGAGGGAGAGGGGAGGGGAAGGGGGAAGGAAGAAAGAAAGGAGGAAAAGAACGAAGGAAGGAAAGAGAAGGGAAGGAAGGAATGAGGGAAGGAAGAAGGGAAGGAAGAAAGGAAAGATGAAAAGAGGAGAGGAAAGGAGGGGAGGGGAAGGGAGGAGAAGAGAGAAGAGGAAAGGAAGAAAGGGTAGAAAAGAGGGAAGGATGAGAGAAGGAAGGAAGGGAGAAAGGAAAGGAAAGGAGAGGAGAAGAGGGGAGGAAAAGAGAGGAGGGGGAGGGGAGGGTAAGGGAAAGACAGGAAGGGTAGAAGAGAGGGAGGGGAGGACAGGGAGGGAGGAAGAAAGAAAGAAGAAGAAAGGAAGGAAGGAAACAGAAGGGAAGGAAGGAACGAGGGAAGGAGGAAGGGAAGGAAGAAAGGAAAGGAGAGGAGAGGAAGGGAGGGTAGAAGAGAGGGAGGGATGAGAGAAGGAAGGAAGGAAGGAGGGAAGGAAAGAAAGAAAGAAAAGAAGGAAGGAAGAAAGGAAAAGAGGAAAGAAATGAAGGAAGGAGGGAAAGAGGAAGGGAAGGAAAGAAGGAAGGAAAGAAATCCAACATAAGCCATGTAATAAATACAGAATCTGGCATCAAAAGTGTTGTGATCATACCACAAAAGCGACAAGGAGCCTCGCCCACAGTTTGTTCCAGAAGTTGAGACTGAGGAGGTGCATGCGCCCTGAAAGGCATGGAAAGGCTCAAGCCTCACATAATAAGATTTAGGGGGATGATCAGCACAGGGTCCCAAACAACTACCCAAAGTGGCTTGAGTGAGCAGGGGGAAGCAGCTGGGGTGGGGGAGACTGAGTGAGGGTCCTCCACATGGGCACGGACATGACTTGTGTAGTTTGAGCTTCCAGCCAGTGCCAAAGGACAAGGACAGAGCATCCAGGATATATTATCAGCTTGCCCAGATGTGGAGCAGGACAGAAGGATGTCCAAGAGCTTAAAAGCTGAAAAGCATCAAAGAGCAGAACCGAGTCAGCCTCTTCATTACAAAATTGAAATAGACAAGCTTAAAAGGATTGCTCTTCCACACTTCAATCCCAACTGAGGAGGCACAGAAAGGAAAAGTTCCTCTCACCCCTGGCTCCAATTTGAATTGCTCCTTACTGGGAGAATTCCATCTCATGCGATCGTTCTGCACATTGTTATCAACAGGTTTCGCCTACCTTAAAGGTAGATCCAGTTTTAATGAAGTTTCTTTCCAAAACATTATCTAGAGCTGGATCTAGTTCCTCCCCAACGTCTTCAATAAGCAAAGGCCTTCCAAGAGAGAGGCTGTCTTCCAGGTGGTTTCTGAAGTACTTGTGATTCAGAGACGTGATCTAAAAACAGGATCTCAAGGTTACTACCGGCGGACGGGCTCCTGATGCTATGCACAGAGGTGGCTGATACCACATAAGGCCTAAAGCTTTCTACCACAGGAGACAAATTCATAGACTTAGAAATCCTTGGCTTTGGAAGAAGCCATGCTAGGTAAAATGGTACAGAAAGCTTAAACTGTTTCCATTTTTTCCTTAGCAGACCACCATTCCTTCTTACCAGGAAATGTATATATATGCTCTTGGTGGCACCTCTGTTTTTTTCTCACTTCCACCTTTGTGACAAATAGCAACAGGATAATTAGGAAGTGTCCTTGTAAGTGCTATATACATTGTGTGCTACAGCTCTGTCTTTCTCTGATTATCAAAGACAGTGTTAGACCTTAACAGAATAGAGTATGAATCCTTTGGACAATGGCCTTAGTAGAAATGAACACAAATGAAAATAATGAGATTTTTGGAAAATTTTTTTGATCGGATTTAAGCTTGTAACTGCTATGGTTTTACCTAGGATTACCAAAACTCAGTAAGGCTTTCAAATACTTCTTTATTCTTGGATTCTTAATAATCTAGGGCAATAAGTTTCACCAGTAACATAAATCACCTGGAGTTCATTTTGGCTTTCTTTATTTTTAATCCAGATCTTGCCTTGAGTCTGAGGATCAATTAGCAAAGGATAGCGTGATGCCTTTGTGACAATAATTCCATTCTGAATAGACAGGTCATCATTTGGCAGGCCTTGGAGGTTCCATTCACTAATTGTAGGAGCATCAATCAACATCTCACTGATATTTAGATCATTGCCAAATGGAATTTTCCGGGCTTTCATCTCCCTCTTCCAATCATTTAGCAGCAGGTCTCGAAACTCTTGGTTAAATGGACCAGAATAAGACAGAAAAGCTGTAGCCAACAATACATCCCCTAAAATCGAAAACAAGTACCAAAGAAATACTTTATGATCACCCTTGTAATTGTGTAGCGCATTAAAATTGAACCTTTTTTTTGAGTGTGTGTGGTACTAGGGGTTGAACCCAGGGCCTTGTGCTTGCATGCTTTCCAAGTGCTAGACCACTGAGCTGCACCCCCAGCCCATTTTTTTAAGTTTTTTGTTTCGTTTTGTTTTTTGTTTTTTGGGTTTTTTGTTGTTGTTGTTGTTTGTTTGTTTGTTTTGTGGTACTGGGGGCTGAACCCAGAGCCTCACACTTGCATGCTTTGCAAGTTTGCAAGTGCTGGACCACTGAGCCACACCACAGCCCTTTTTTTTTACTCTTTTTTTTTTTTTTTTTTTTGGAGACAGGGTCTCACTAAATTACGCAGACTGCCTCTGGTCTTGATCTTGCGCTCTTCCCGCCTCTGCCTCCAGAGCCTTTACTTTTTGAGACAGGGTCTCGCTAAATTATGTGGATTGCCTCTGGTCTCGAACTTGTAATCCTCCTGCCTCTGCTTCCTGAGTCGCTGGGATTGCAGGCGTGTGCCACCACGCCCAGCTAAAAAAATATTTTAAAGACAATCATTCTTTTAAAGTAAATCCCACAAATCAAAGTGTAAGCCTAGGCTGCCATGCTGTGGGGAATAAACGAGAGGTTGGTTCATCGCTGAACAGGTCCAAATCGCCTCGCAAGGAATGGCTGCTGATATTCACGCATTAGATGATGTTGACTTTTGTTCTAAATGAGAGGATGGCCTGTAAATTAAGATACACAGAATGGCCTCTAAGTGTAAGCTATGCCACCTCAGAGGACAAAGCTTCCCTTCAAAGTGCCCTTCAGCAATATCCTCATGCCCTGCTGGGCTCCCGCCTAAAAGCCCAGCAACTCTGGAGTCAGAGGCAGGAGAATTTCAGGTTCGAGGGCACAGGCAGCCCGCCTAGCTTAGCAAGACCCTGTCTCCAGATAAAAAAAAAAATAACAGATGGACTGGGGTGCAGCCCAGTGGTATAGCACTTACAACTTATGTGCGAGGGCCTGCGTTCAACCCCCAAGTACAGAAAAAAAAAATTCTCATCTACTCACAAGAGAATTTGAAAATGACTTGCTAATAGGAAGCATAAAAGTCATGAACTCATCTAACCAGGAAAGCATAGACAACAGACCATTATCCATTCCCGTGAAGTGGTTGGAGACACACATACATACACAGGCATTTGAAATAATCAAGGATTGTTTGGTTAAAGCTTAAGCTTCCTAATTCCCTACCACAGTCAACACACAATCTTATTAATGGAAGACTTTACAGACCTACAAGTCGTTTGGTCTGTGCAGCAAACTCTTTACTCTGCTCAGTCCATCGCTCTTTTTCGCCTGCCAAACCACTGATGAGCGTGGACGCTGTCTGCATCTTATGTCTGCACCGCTCTGCATCTTCCAGCAGGGTCTAAGAAACACCGGGACCAAAAGAAAACCTTTGTTGAGATAAATACAGCCTCCGGATCGAATACGTTACTTTAACGTACATTATCTGCCTTTCTGGGACCTGGGAGCCCTTTATTTCATAGGATCAGAAGATTCCATCTGTGTGCCTGTCACCCCAGGCCTGTCTCTTACTCTCTGGCCAAGGAACTGGGGGGAATGATTTCTCCAGGTGGTGCTTTAAGCTGAGTGGTCAGACTCCGCCCCCAGAGATTCACAACTGAGAGATAATAGAAATTTACATCATTTATTATTTCTCTTTTAAAAAGTGAAAATAGAATACAAGCACGCATGCTAACATCATAGGGCACAAATATGTAAAGAAATATGTATTTTAGCAAAAGAAAAAAATTAGGACTATCTCTCCTGTTAAAACCTGGTATCGCGATTGCTTTCTCTAGGCCCACACCTCTTTTCACTTCAGATGCGGCTAGATGATCTTCAGATCGTGGTACCCTGAGGCTTCTGCACAAACTTCAGCCTCTCTTGACTTAGCAGACCTTTCCTGGCTATGCTTTTAGACAACAAAAGGCCTTTAACCCAGACTTCCAGTACTGCTCAGCATTTAGTAATTTGTTTGGGTTTGTTATGTGCTAAAGATGGAACCCATGGTCTCCTATGTGCTAGGTGCAAACTCTACTGCTAAACTATTCCCAGCCCAAGGGCATGGTTCTTAAAAACAAGGGAAGTGAAAGATGTGGAAGGTGGAAAGGGAAGGGGAAATAATGTAAAGAGATAAAGGGGGAGGGGATGATCTTAATATAAAGGATGCAACTTCATGACTACATGGGAAAAATAGGGGAACAGAACCCACAAATGCATATGAGTTTTACTACGTATTTATCAAAAGGTCCCATAAGCTTTGAAAGTTGATAAAAGTATAACCAAAAGTGACATAATACTTGCATAATGGACGAAGCAAATGCTATATTACTCTATGCCCCACCAATACCTATCAATAAAGGGAAAAATGGTTCTCTTTCTCTGTGTTTAAGAGACAACTGCTAGCTCTACTTGTAACATATCAGTTGTGCCAGGCGTGGTGGTGCACGCCTATAATCGCAGCAACATAGGAGGCAGAGGCTAGACACAGCCTGTATAACTTAGACTCTGACTCAAAACAAAGAAATAAAGAATGGGCTGGGGTTGCAGCCCAGTGGTAGAGCACTTGCAAAGTATGTACAAGGTTCTTGGCTCAACCCCGAAGTGCCAAAAATAAAATCATAGTTATGAAATAAAATGAGTATGGACAAAGACTTAGCTATATAAACAGTCACTGGATATTTATTTATAATGG